>OX352774.1:158813207-158865401 GCA_947095535.1 Poecilobothrus nobilitatus | reverse complement strand
TAATTAATAATAATAAAAAATAATTAATAATACTTAATAAATAATTAATAATAATTAATAAATAATTAATAAATAATTAATAATAATTAATAAATAATTAACAATTATTAATAAATAATTAATAATAATTAATAAATAATTAATAAATAATTAATAAATAATTAATAATAATTAATAAATAATTAATAATAATTAATAAATAATTAATAATAATCAATAAATAATTAATAATAATTAATAAATAATTAACAATTATTAATAAAAAATTAATAATAATTAATAAATAATTAATAAATAATTAATAATAATTAATAAATAATTAATAATAATTAATAAATAATTAATAATAATTATTAAATAATTAATAATGATTAATAAATAATTAATAAATAATTAATAATAATTAATAAATAATTAATAATAATTAATAAATAATTAATAAATAATTAATAATAATTAATAAATAATTAATAAATAATTAATAATAAATAATTAATAATAATAATAAATAATTAATAATACTTAATAAATAATTAATAATAATTAATAAATAATTAATAAATAATTAATAATAATTAATAAATAATTAACAATTATTAATAAATAATTAATAATAATTAATAAATAATTAATAAATAATTAATAATAATTAATAAATAATTAATATAAAATTAATAAATAATTAATAATAATTAATTAATAATTAATAATAATTAATAAATAATTAATAATAATTAATAAATAATTAATAATAATTAATAAATAATTAACAATTATTAATAAAAACTTAAAAATAATTAATAAATAATTAATAAATAATTAATAATAATTAATAAATAATTAATAATAATTAAGAAATAGTTAATAATAATTAATAAAAAATTGATAAATAATTTATAAATAATTAATAATAATTAATAAATAATTAATAAATAATAATTAATAAATAATTAATAAATAATTAATAATAATTAAAAAATAATTAATAATACTTAATAAATAATTAATAATAATTAATAAATAATTGACAATTATTAATAAATAATTAATAATAATTAATAAATAATTAATAATAATTAATAAATAATTAATAATAATTAATAAATAATTAATAATAATTAATAAATAATTAACAATTATTAATAAATAATTAATAAATAATTAATTATAATTAATAAATAAATAATAATAATTAATAAATAATTAATAATAATTAATAAATAATTAATAATAATTAATATATAATAATTAATAAATATATAATAATAATTTATATAAATTAATAATAATTAATAAATAATTAATAATAAGTAATTAATAATAATAATAAATAATTAATAATACTTAATAAATAATTAATAATAATTAATAAATAATTAATAATTATTAATAAATAATTAATAATAATTAATAAATAATTAATTATAATTAATAAATAATTAACAATAATTAATAAATAATTAATAATAATTATAAATAATTAGTAATAACTAATAAATAATTAATAATAATTAATAAATAATTAATACATGTTAATAATTAATTAACAATTATTAATAAATAATTAACAATTATTAATAAGTAATTAATAATAATTAATAAATAATTAATAAATAATTAATAATAATTAATAAATAATTAACAATTATTAATAAATAATTAATAAATAATTAATTATAATTAATAAATAAATAATAATAATTAATAAATAATTAATAATAATTAATAAATAATTAATAATAATTAATATATAATAATTAATAAATATATAATAATAATTTATATAAATTAATAATAATTAATAAATAATTAATAATAAGTAATTAATAATAATAATAAATAATTAATAATACTTAATAAATAATTAATAATAATTAATAAATAATTAATAATAATTAATAAATAATTAATAATAATTAATAAATAATTAATTATAATTAATAAATAATTAACAATAATTAATAAATAATTAATAATAATTATAAATAATTAGTAATAACTAATAAATAATTAATAATAATTAATAAATAATTAATAATAATTAATAAATAATTAATAAATGTTAATAATTAATTAACAATTATTAATAAATAATTAACAATTATTAATAAGTAATTAATAATAATTAATAAATAATTAATAAATAATTAATAATAATTAATAAATAATTAATAATAATTAATAAATAATTAATAATAATTAATAAATAATTAATAATAATTAATAAATATTTAATAATAATTAATAAATAATTAACAATTATTAATAAATAATTAACAATTATTAATAAATAATTAACAATAATTAATAAATAATTAATCATAATTGATAAATAATTAATAAATAATTAATAATGATTAATAAATAATAAATAATAATTAATAAATAATTAATAATAATTAATAAATAATTAATAATACTTAATAAATAATTAATAATAATTATTAAATAATTAATAATAATTAATAAATAATTAATAATAATTAATAAATAATTAATAATAATTAATAAATAATTAATAATAATCAATAAATAATTAATAATAATTAATAAATAATTAACAATTATTAATAAAAAATTAATAATAATTAATAAATAATTAATAAATAATTAATAATAATTAATAAATAATTAATAATAATTAATAAATAATTAATAATAATTAATAAATAATTAATAAATAATTAATAATAATTAATAAATAATTAATAATAATTAATAAATAATTAATAAATAATTAATAATAATTAATAAATAATTAATAATGAATAATTAATAATAATAATAAATAATTAATAATACTTAATAAATAATTAATAATAATTAATAATAAATTAATAAATAATTAATAATAATTAATAAATAATTAATAAATAATTAATAATAATTAATAAATATTTAATAAATAATTAATAATAATTAAAAAATAAATAATAATAATTAATAAATAATTAATAATAATTAATAAATAATTAAC
The DNA here is from genome assembly GCA_947095535.1 of Poecilobothrus nobilitatus. Taxonomy (NCBI): domain Eukaryota; kingdom Metazoa; phylum Arthropoda; class Insecta; order Diptera; family Dolichopodidae; genus Poecilobothrus; species Poecilobothrus nobilitatus. Next base: position 158,862,424 of record OX352774.1, on the reverse strand, counting down.
AATTATTAATAAATAATTAACAATTATTAATAAATAATTAACAATTATTAATAAATAATTAACAATAATTAATAAATAATTAATCATAATTGATAAATAATTAATAAATAATTAATAATGATTAATAAATAATAAATAATAATTAATAAATAATTAATAATAATTAATAAATAATTAATAATACTTAATAAATAATTAATAATAATTATTAAATAATTAATAATAATTAATAAATAATTAATAATAATTAATAAATAATTAATAATAATTAATAAATAATTAATAATAATCAATAAATAATTAAGAATAATTAATAAACAATTAATAAATAATTAATGAATAATTAATAATAATTAATAAATAATTAATAAATAATTAATAATAATTAATAAATATTTAATAAATAATTAATAATAATTAAAAAATAAATAATAATAATTAATAAATAATTAATAATAATTAATAAATAATTAACAATTATTAATAAATAATTAACAATTATTAATAAATAATTAACAATTATTAATAAATAATTAACAATAATTAATAAATAATTAATCATAATTGATAAATAATTAATAAATAATTAATAATGATTAATAAATAATAAATAATAATTAATAAATAATTAATAATAATTAATAAATAATTAATAATACTTAATAAATAATTAATAATAATTATTAAATAATTAATAATAATTAATAAATAATTAATAATAATTAATAAATAATTAATAATAATTAATAAATAATTAATAATAATCAATAAATAATTAATAATAATTAATAAATAATTAACAATTATTAATAAAAAATTAATAATAATTAATAAATAATTAATAAATAATTAATAATAATTAATAAATAATTAATAATAATTAATAAATAATTAATAATAATTAATAAATAATTAATAAATAATTAATAATAATTAATAAATAATTAATAATAATTAATAAATAATTAATAAATAATTAATAATAATTAATAAATAATTAATAAATAATTAATAATGAATAATTAATAATAATAATAAATAATTAATAATACTTAATAAATAATTAATAATAATTAATAATAAATTAATAAATAATTAATAATAATTAATAAATAATTAACAATTATTAATAAATAATTAATAATAATTAATAAATAATTAATAAATAATTAATAATAATTAATAAATAATTAATAATAATTAATAAATAATTAATAATAATTAATTAATAATTAATAATAATTAATAAATAATTAATAATAATTAGTAAATAATTAATAATAATTAATAAATAATTAACAATTATTAATAAAAACTTAATAATAGTTAATAAATAATTAATAAATAATTAATAAATAATTAATAATAATTAATAAATAATTAATAATAATTAATAAAAAATTGATAAATAATTTATAAATAATTAATAATAATTAATAAATAATTAATAAATAATAATTAATAAATAATTAATAATAATTAAAAAATAATTAATAATACTTAATAAATAATTAATAATAATTAATAAATAGTTGACAATTATTAATAAATAATTAATAATAATTAATAAATAATTAATAATAATTAATAAATAATTAATAATAATTAATAAATAATTAATAATAATTAATAAATAATTAATAATAATTAATAAATAATTAACCTTTATTTATAAATAATTAACAAATATTAATAAATATTTAATCATAATTAATAAATAATTAATAAATAATTAATAATAATTAATAAATAATTAATAATACTTAATAAATAATTAATAATACTTAATAAATAATTAATAATAATTATTAAATAATTAATTATAATTAATAAATAATTAATAATAAATAATAAATAATTAACAATTATTAATAAATAATTAATAATAATTAATAAATAATTAATAAATAATTAATTATAATTAATAAATAAATAATAATAATTAATAAATAATTAATAATAATTAATAAATAATTAATAATAATTAATATATAATAATTAATAAATATATAATAATAATTTATATAAATTAATAATAATTAATAATAATTAATTATAATTAATAAATAATTAATAATAAATAATTAATAATAATAATAAATAATTAATAATAATTAATAAATAATTAATAATAATTAATAAATAATTAATTATAATTAATAAATAATTAATTATAATTAATAAATAATTAATAATAATTAATAAATAATTAATAATAATTAATAAATACTTAGTAATAATTAATAAATAATTAATAATAATTAATAAATAATTAATAAATGTTAATAATTAATTAACAATTATTAATAAATAATTAACAATTACTAATAAGTAATTAATAATAATTAATAAGTAATTAATAATAATTAATAAATAAGTAATAAATAATTAATAATAATTAATAAATAATTAATAATAATTAATAAATAATTAATAATAATTAATAAATAATTAATAATAATTAATAAATATTTAATAATAATTAATAAATAATTAACAATTATTAATAAATAATTAATAATAATTAATAAACAATTAATAAATAATTAATAAATAATTAATAATAATTAAGAAATAATTAATAAGTAATTAATAATAATTAATAAATCTTTAATAAATAATTAATAATAATTAAAAAATAAATAATAATAATTAATAAATAATTAATAATAATTAATAAATAATTAACAATTATTAATAAATAATTAACAATTATTAATAAATAATTAACAATTATTAATAAATAATTAACAATTATTAATAAATAATTAACAATTATTAATAAATAATTAACAATTATTAATAAATAATTAACAATAATTAATAAATAATTAATCATAATTGATAAATAATTAATAAATAATTAATAATAATTAATAAATAATAAATAATAATTAATAAATAATTAATAATAATTAATTAATAATTAATAATGCTTAATAAATAATTAATAATAATTATTAAATAATTAATAATAATTAATAAATAATTAATAATAATTAATAAATAATTAATAATAATTAATAAATAATTAAAAATAATCAATAAATAATTAATAATAATTAATAAATAATAATTAATAATAATTAATAAATAATTAATAATAATTAATAAATAATTAATAATAATTAATAAATAATTAATAATAATTAATAAATAAATAATAATAATTAATAAATAATTAATAAATAATTAATAATAACTAATAAATAATTAATAATAATTAATAAATAATTAATAAATAATTAATAATAATTGATAAATAATTAATAAATAATTAATAATAAATAATTAATAATAATAATTAATAATTAATAATACTTAATAAATAATTAATAATAATTAATAAATAATTAATAAATAATTAATAATAATTAATAAATAATTAACAATTATTAATAAATAATTAATAATAATTAATAAATAATTAATAATAATTAATAAATAATTAATAATAATTAATAAATAATTAATAAATAATTAATAATAAATAATTAATAATAATAATAAATAATTAATAATACTTAATAAATAATTAATAATAATTAATAAATAATTAATAATAATTAATAAATAATTAATAATAATTAATAAATAATTAATTATAATTAATAAATAATTAACAATAATTAATAAATAATTAATAATAATTAATAAATAATTAGTAATAATTAATAAATAATTAATAATAATTAATAAATAATTAATAAATAATTAATAATAATTAATTAATATTTAATAAATAATTAATAATAATTAAAAAATAAATAATAATAATTAATAAATAATTAATAATAATTAATAAATAATTAACAATTATTAATAAATAATTAACAATTATTAATAAATAATTAACAATTATTAATAAATAATTAACAATAATTAATAAATAATTAATCATAATTGATAAATAATTAATAAATAATTAATAATGATTAATAAATAATAAATAATAATTAATAAATAATTAATAATAATTAATAAATAATTAATAATAGTTAATAAATAATTAATAATAATTATTAAATAATTAATAATAATTAATAAATAATTAATAATAATTAATAAATAATTAATAGTAATTAATAAATAATTAATAATAATCAATAAATAATTAATAATAATTAATAAATAATTAACAATTATTAATAAAAAATTAATAATAATTAATAAATAATTAATAAAAAATTAATAATAATTAATAAATAATTAATAATAATTAATAAATAATTAATAATAATTAATAAATAAATAATAATAATTAATAAATAATTAATAAATAATTAATAATAACTAATAAATAATTAATAATAATTAATAAATAATTAATAAATACTTAATAATAATTGATAAATAATTAATAAATAATTAATAATAAATAATTAATAATAATAATTAATAATTAATAATACTTAATAAAAATTAATAATAATTAATAAATAATTAATAAATAATTAATAATAATTAATAAATAATTAACAATTATTAATAAATAATTAATAATAATTAATAAATAATTAATAATAATTAATAAATAATTAATAATAATTAATAAATAATTAATAATAATTAATAAATAATTAATAAATAATTAATAATAATTAATAAATAACTAATAAATAATTAATAATAAATAATTAATAATAATAATAAATAATTAATAATACTTAATAAATAATTAATAATAATTAATAAATAATTAATAATAATTAATAAATAATTAATAATAATTAATAAATAATTAATTATAATTAATAAATAATTAACAATAATTAATAAATAATTAATAATAATTAATAAATAATTAGTAATAATTAATAAATAATTAATAATAATTAATAAATAATTAATAAATATTAATAATTAATTAACAATTATTAATAAATAATTAACAATTATTAATAAGTAATTAATAATAATTAATAAATAATTAATAAATAATTAATAATAATTAATAAATAATTAATAATAATTAATAAATAATTAATAATAATTAATAAATAATTAATAATAATTAATAAATATTTAATAATAATTAATAAATAATTAACAATTATTAATAAATAATTAATAATAATTAATAAACAATTAATAAATAATAATTAATAAATAATTAATAAATAATTAATAATAATTAATAAATATTTAATAAATAATTAATAATAATTAAAAAATAAATAATAATAATTAATAAATAATTAATAATAATTAATAAATAATTAACAATTATTAATAAATAATTAACAATTATTAATAAATAATTAACAATTATTAATAAATAATTAACAATTATTAATAAATAATTAACAATAATTAATAAATAATTAATCATAATTGATAAATAATTAATAAATAATTAATAATGATTAATAAATAATAAATAATAATTAATAAATAATTAATCATAATTAATAAATAATTAATAATACTTAATAAATAATTAATAATAATTATTAAATAATTAATAATAATTAATAAATAATTAATAATAATTAATAAATAATTAATAATAATTAATAAATAATTAATAATAATCAATAAATAATTAATAATCATTAATAAATAATTAACAATTATTAATAAAAAATTAATAATAATTAATAAATAATTAATAAATAATTAATAATAATTAATAAATAATTAATAATAATTAATAAATAATTAATAATAATTAATAAATAATTAATAATAATTAATAAATAATTAATAAATAATTAATAATAATTAATAAATAATTAATAATAACTAATAAATAATTAATAAATAATTAATAATAATTAATAAATAATTAATAAATAATTAATAATAAATAATTAATAATAATAATAAATAATTAATAATACTTAATAAATAATTAATAATAATTAATAAATAATTAATAAATAATTAATAATAATTAATAAATAATTAACAATTATTAATAAATAATTAATAATAATTAATAAATAATTAATAAATAATTAATAATAATTAATAAATAATTAATAATAATTAATAAATAATTAATAATAATTAATTAATAATTAATAATAATTAATAAATAATTAATAATAATTAATAAATAATTAATAATAATTAATAAATAATTAACAATTATTAATAAAAACTTAATAATAATTAATAAATAATTAATAAAAAATTAATAATAATTAATAAATAATTAATAATAATTAATAAATAATTAATAATAATTAATAAATAATTGATAAATAATTTATAAATAATTAATAATAATTAATAAATAATTAATAAATAATAATTAATAAATAATTAATAAATAATTAATAATAATTAAAAAATAATTAATAATACTTAATAAATAATTAATAATAATTAATAAATAATTGACAATTATTAATAAATAATTAATGATAATTAATAAATAATTAATAATAATTAATAAATAATTAATAATAATTAATAAATAATTAATAATAATTAATAAATAATTAATAATAATTAATAAATAATTAACAATTATTAATAAATAATTAACAATTATTAATAAATAATTAATAATAATTAATAAATAATTAATAAATAACTAATAATAATAATAATAAATAATTAATAATAATTAATAAATAATTAATAATAATTAATAAATAATTAACAAAAATTAATAAATAATTAATAATAATTAATAAATAAATATGTACAAAATGAAAATTCCATTATTAATATAAATAACAAAAAAGAATCTGTTATGGATAAACCTGTAAAAAATTCAATAGATCATGTTACTCGTAACAGTGAAATTAGAAGTAAAGAAAAAGCAATAAAAATATTTATTACATTCCTAAATTTTGGACAAGAACAAATTCTAAAATTAATAAACAAAAAAGCAAAAGTTCTTCTTGTGATAACTTTAAATATGGCGCAAATATTAGCTTAAGTTATAACAACAATAAGAATAATATTACCGATAGTAGTACGAAAATTAATAGCAAACATGAAAATTCGTCTACTAAAAATATAAAAAGTATTACTATTGAGAATAAAGTTAGCAATAAAAACGCTGAAATAAAGAGAGATACTAACCAAGGCAACTGGATTAAAGGAGAAACATTAAATCCACTAAGTAAAAACATAGAAGAAACAAAGAAAATTCCATCTCAAGAAAACAAAAAAAGCATTTTCATTGATCCAATGATTCCTCCAATAGTTAGAATGACCAAAAATGGGATTGAGAAAGGAGATAGTATATACGCTCTTTCACGTTTTCGTGAACACAGAATATATAATAACGTGAGATTATACTTGTCTTATTTTTATGACCAGAATGATATTTGTTATAATGGGATAACTCAAACAAACATCAAAGTACTTATCAACCAGGAAGGTCTACCGACTGACTATCAAGAATTAAGTAAATTATATAAACAGTATCATGAAAGTATAGGTATTTCTAATGAAGAGGCTGCTAAAGATTTAACTTCATACAGGCGGCACATTGATAATAAGTACAGGGAACATCTGCAAAAAATAAGAGAATCTTGGAGAAATTATATGATAAGTAATCCATAATGATTAATAATACAAGTTTTATGAATACAGAATCAAACAAAATAAATATAGGAGACTTAAATATTTTATACTTAAACATTTGTAGCATAAGACATAAAAAATTACTGGAACTTGAAGCATTAATTCATAGTTATAAAGATATTGATATCGTCGTTCTTACAGAAGTGTGGATTTTTGAAAATGAGGTTAATACATACAACATACAAAACTTTAATGCAATATTTAACTGTAGAAATGAAAGAAGAGGAGGTGGAACTGCAATCTTTGTCAATAATAAGTTTAAATATAATGAAGTTGAAAAAGATGAAAGCTATAACTTCACTGTTATTGAAATGTTAAATATGCAATCTAAACTAAAAATAGGTACTTTCTATAAAGCTCCTAATGAAAATAGCACTTTATTTATTGAATATTTACAAAAAAAGGTAGATCGATTCTCACACTGTATCTTTTTTGCTGATGTAAATCTAAATTTATTTGAAAAAACAACCACTGTTATTAAATATGTAGACATGTTAAACATTTCCGGCTATAAAATCATAAATAAAACATATAGTACAAGACAAACAGCTACAACTAATACGCTAATTGATCATATTATATCAAATATGGAGGATCAACATAAAATTTCATATAAAATTGAAGATAATGAAATATCTGTTCATAAGAGTGCCCTAGTGTGTATTCAAATGATAAAAACTTCATTAAAACCTTATTTAAAGCTTTCACATAGCAGAACAGACTATCATAAATTCTGTAATAGAGTTGCTAATAAATTAACTGAGAAACAAATTACTGAAGTTGATGAACTTGTTGGAATCATACAAGAAGCAAAACAATGCAGTACAGTAACATATGAAATAAGATCAAGAAATAATAATTGGATTACACCAGTTATTCTTGACAAATTAAAAATTAGACGTTCGTTATATAAAGCGCACAAAAAAGATCCAAGTAACATGGTTAAAAAAGAAAATTACTTAAAATATAAGAAAAAGATAAAAAATGTCATTCTGGAAGCCAAGAATAGCCACATTAACAATTGCATTGAAAAAGCAGGAAATGATAATAGAAAACTATGGAAAGTTGTAAATTACACAATAAAAAATAAAGAGGATGAAAAGAACGACTATATTGGTAATCTGATTAAAGAAAATGGAGAAATTACCACAAGCGATATTGAAACTGCTAATACACTAAACAAATATTTTAATGAAATAGGAGAAAACATCATAAAAAAGAATAGAACTAGCAGAGTGCTAAATACAATGCGCAATTCCATAAATCTAAGATCAGTATATTTAACGCCCGTGACAGAACATGAAATTGTTACAATTGTTATGAATCTTCATAGAAATTCAGCTCCAGGGGCTGATAAAATTACTGTAAAAGATCTACAAGAGCTGATACATATTATAAAGAATATTTTATGTAAAATGATAAATTCATGCCTTGCAGATGGAATTTACCCAGAGTGCTTAAAACAAGCCGTCATTGTGCCAATTCACAAAGGTGGACAAAAAACAGATTGTGGAAATTATAGGCCCATATCGTTATTAAATTCAATCAGTAAAATATATGAAAGAGTTATCGATACAAGAATAAGATCATTTATTAAGCAAACTATTGGCTTCGATTCGAATCAATATGGATTTATAGAAGGAAGTGGTACAGATTCTGCTGTGTCGGTTACAATAGACCAAATTCATGACGCATTAGATGAAGGGTACTATGTTGCGGCAATGTTTATTGATCTAAGTAAAGCATTTGATGTTGTCAATCATGGCAAACTACTAGATATTCTTGAAGACTTGGGAATTAGAGGTATAGCAAATAGGTTATTTAGGAGTTATTTGTCAAATAGAACTCATTGTGTGCGAATTGAAAATACTGTAAGCTCTGAACTAGTGATTAATACTGGAGTCCCACAAGGATATTGGGGGCCCACTTCTTTATTTATTATATGTAACGAATCTCTCAAAGTGTAACTTTGAATCAAAGTATACAATTTATGCAGATGACACAAATTTTATATGTAAGGCTAAAACTTTAATCCAACTAGAAAATAACCTAAATAAAGATATGGAAATATACGGTAATTGGCTGGGCGGTAATGGTCTCTGTATGAATCCCAAAAAGACATATTATATTGTATTCAAAACACTTAGGAAAAAATATCATGAAATTACAATAAAAGCAAGAGGTGTCACGGTAGAACGAGTTCAACATATGAAATATCTCGGAATGACTATAGATGAAAATCTTAAATGGGATAAACATATTAAACAATTAAAGAAAAGCATAATACCGATCATAATGGCAATCAAAAGAGCAGGTGGTGTTCCAATCAAAGCCGCCAAATTAATTTACAACGGATGCATCTTGTCAAAAATTCGTTACAATATATGCAGTTGGAGTAACAGTACAAAATTCCATGTCAATCAAATGGGTATGATTATGAAAAAATCGTTAAAAACATTGTACAAATTGAACCCTAGATTGAGTACAAAGGAATTGTATATAACCACAAATGAACTTGACATAAACTAGTTAATATACTTCGAAAAATGTAAATATGTGTAATAAATAAATAATAAACAAGAAAATGAAATCTTCATTAAAAATTATAACAAAAGATAACGTGCACAACTACAACACTAGATATAGAGGACATCTTGTAGTACCTAAAGCAACTACAACTAAGAAGCTACAAGGATTAAAATGTAGTGCAATAAAGATGTTTAACGCTCTACCTATCCAATTAAAATGCAGCCAAAACTTACATGAATTTAAACATAGACTTAAGAAATATTTAAAAAACTTTAGAAATTAGCTATTGTTCAAGTAAAAAAAAAAAAAAAAAAAAAAAAAAAAAAAAAAAAAAAAAAAAAAAATTATAATGTGATTTATAAACTTTTAGTTTTTAGAATTAGTTTAGATTTAGTTTAGAATTTAATTTCTTATACACAATTTTTTATATAAATTGTCTGAAATTAATAATAAAAAAAAAAAAAAAAAAAAAAAAAAAATAATAATTATTAAATAATTAATAATAATTAATAAATAATTAATAATAATTAATAAATACTTAATAATAATTAATAAATAATTAATATTAATTATTAAATAATTAATAATAATTAATAAATAATTAATAATAATAATAATAAGTAATTAATAATAATTAATAAATAATTAATAATAATTAATAAATAATTAATGGTAATTAATTAATAATAATTAATAAATAATTAAAAATAATTTATAAATAATTAATAATAATTAATAAATAGTTTATAATAATTAATAAATAATTAGTAATAATTAATAAATAATTAATAATAATTAATAAATAATTAATAGTAATAATAAATAATTAATAATAATTAATAAATAATTAATAGTAATTAATAAATAATTAATAATAATTAATAAATAATTAATAATAATTAATAATTAATTAATAATAATTTATAAATAATTAATAATAATTAATAAGTAGTTTATAATAATTAATAAATAATTAATAAAAATTAATAAATAATTAATAATATTTAATAATAATTAATAAATAATTAATAATAATTAATAAATAGTTTATAATAATTAATAAATAATTAATAATAATTAATAAATAATAATTAATTAATAATTAATAATAATTAATAAATAATAATTAATAAATAATTAATAATAATTAATAAATAATTAATAATACTTAATAAATAATTTATATAAATTAGTAATAATTAATAATAATTAATAAATAGTTTATAATAATTAATAAATAATTAATAATAATTAATAAATAATAATTAATAAATATTTAATAATAATTAATAAATAATTAATAATACTTAATAAATAATTTATATAAATTAATAATAATTAATAAATAATTAATAAATAATTAATAATAATTAAAAAATAATTAATAATAATTAATAAATAATTAATAATAATTAATATATAATTGAGAGAAATGTCAAAACCATTCAACTGAACACACGTAATTTTTTTTTTAAGCGGAAAATTTAAAACCAAAAATATAACAATATATCGAAAAAATTATTTTAATAAAAGGAAAAAGTAATAAAAATTAATAAAAGTTAATAGAATACTATAAGAATATAAAAGTAATTAAAAATAAAAATTATATAAATAAAAGAAATAATTAATTGCTGGTGATCAAAATATGGCGGCACGACACTGTTCAATTTGCAGAGTTAAAATAAACGGCAAAATAAAAGCAATTCAATATAGTGGGGTATGTCAGCAATTTTTCCACATCAGATGTGCCAAGGTTCCTGAAGAACTATTAACTGCTGTACAAACTGGTTCGGCTACCTGGAAATGTGAAACTTGCCCAGTACATCTTAATGAATCACTTGTCATCACGGGAGTGAAGGATACTAGTGCCGATGCAGTGGAAGATCTGCCTCAAATAAGCCTTGGCGAGATTACGTTAGATTCACTAGCTAGTTGTCTCAAGCAGCTCATATCAGTAATAGCTAAGGTACATCGTTCACAAGCGTACCTCAGCGAGCAAATAGATGATCTCCTAAAAAAAAATGAAACAATTATTAATGAGAACACCCATCTAAAAAATAAAATTAATAGCATGGAAAAACAAATTAACGTAATGGAAAGTGTCATTGATAAAAAGCAGCAAAGTGAAAACAAATGCAACATGATTATCGCAGGTTTGCCAACAAACATTGAAAATCCAATTGATATGTTCCATAAGATTGGCAAAAAGCTAAATACTAATATCCCAAGTGAAAACATCCTTAGCGTTTCTGAAATTAAAAAGAAAAAAAATAGTTACACAGAAAATTCAATGGAAAATAGAAATAAAAACAATCAATCACTTTACCTGGTAAAATTTAAAGCGGAGTCTACAAAAAACGAATTCATGCTACAAAAAAAAAGAGTGAACGTGTTTTTACTTCAGAACTAGGATTTCATTCAGCTGAAAATCGAGAAGTATTTTTTCGCCATCATCTTACTCAGTATCAGTCTAAGCTGCACTGTCATGCACGCCAAATTAAAAAAACACACCAATGCAAATATTTATGGTATAAGGATAACATCATCTACATCAGAAAGGCAGAGGATACTAAAATTTATAAGATTGAAAATCAGAATGATATTTTTTTTACTACAAATAAGTTATCTACCGCATAAGTTATGTATATTTCCATTAATTTTTTGTACTAACATTGTAAACAAATACATAAAATCACTAATTAATAACCCATATATAATTTTAAGTTTTTTTTATACTAATCAAATAAATGAACATTACTTAGCTACTTATTTATTATTAATTCATACCTTCTATAATATTAATTTTTACATAACACACAAAATTTTTAATTATTTTTTAATTTGCAATAACAATCACTTATATATATATAGATTTAATTTTAGAATTAAAAAACATATAGCTACTTATTTACTATTAATTCATACCTTATATAATACTAATTTTTACATAACACACAATTGTTTTAATTATTTTTTAATTTGCAATAACAATGACTTATATATATATATATTTAATTTTAGAATTAAAAAACATATAGCTACTTATTTACTATTAATTCATGACTTATATAATATTAATTTTTACATAAAACACAAAATTTTTAATTATTTTTTAATATGCAATAACAATCACTTATATATATATAGATTTAATTTTAGAATTAAAAAACATATTGCTACTTATTTACTATTAATTCATACCTTATATAATACTAATTTTTACATAACACACAATTGTTTTAATTATTTTTTAATATGCAATAACAATCACTTATATATATATATATATTTAATCTTAGAATTAAAAAACATATAGCTACTTATCTACTATTAATTCATGCCTTATATAATATTAATTTTTACATAACACAAAAATTTTTGAATTATTTTTTAATATACCAGCACAAAAACTTATATATAAACATAATTTGTTCCAAACTTAAAACACATATTATGGCTGCTTATGTAAATTTCAAAATTTATCTACACAGTTATAATATAATTAATATTGAAAGAAAAACACAATATATAATAACTTATCTGCTAGGTTACTTAGTATTATTTTCTATTTACACTTTATTTTCAAATATTTTTAATATAATACTTCCTATTTTTATAATTAAACCAAAATTTTTATTTTATGTTTTTACAAAATTTTCAAATTTTCAAGTTTCTTTCACGGAACACATTGCACCTTATATAATTCACTCTTATCACTATTCGATAAAACTTTTTCTTCTAGTTATTACTAATTATTTACTTGTGATCTTATGGAAAGCACATGATACTTATTTGATTATTTACTTCAAAATACATAAATGTTTCGAAATATATAATAGTTTTAATTCATCAATATGCGAACAGTTGAAAAAATGTTGTAATGATCCGACTTTCGAAATATATAAAGCAAATTATGTTAAAATATATAATCAAGTTCTTAGTACTTTATCAATATTTGAACAGCTGATATACCTTTTTAATGAGATTAATCTAAATCATTATTTTCGAAGTTATTTTAATTCGAAGTACTTTAAGGTTTGTGTCTGCGGTAAATTAATTTTCTTAATGTTAGGAATTGGAAAAAAATTTCGTATGATACGTAAATATATTATACAAACATTCTTAATGATAAATACAAGTTTGCTAAACTTTCAAATACAATTTATACATGAAACAATAAATCTTTTTTATTATTATTATAATACTTCGAACATATCTTTATGTTTAAATTTAAAAATTTCAAAATTTCCATTAAATTTTAAAAAATATATTCCTGGTTTCTTGATTACAAGTGGTTGTGTACTGACTAAATCTATTCATTCCACATTAAAATCGGTGGCTAACATTCTACAATTCAATTTTGATCTATTTAATAATATTTATAGCAGTCTCAATTACATTATAAAGATTTGTGTACTAACTAAATTTCGTTTTTCATATTAATCTTCATTGATTATGACTGACAATATCGTAAATATTAAAGACCTATTGAGAATAGATCATTTCAATCACTTGGATTTTAATCAAGTGAAATCCAAATATGGAAATAAATATAATATAGTATATTTAAATATTCAAAGTCTAAGAAAGAAACTGTATGATCTTGAATCTGTAATTAGTAATTTTAACATTGATATCCACATTATTGTACTTACCGAAATTTGGATACATTCTACGGAAAATAACTTCTATAATATAGAAGGCTATAATGTTTACTTTGCCAATAGAGATAAATTTTTTGGAGGTGTAGCTATTTTTGTAAAAGATGATATCGATAGTTATCAAATACATAGTGAGGAGTTTCAAAAAAGCAATATTTTAGGAATAAAATTATCAAAACAAAATATGAATATTTTTGTGATCTATAGAGCACACGAAACACTTGTTGACTCCTTCATTAGTAAAATAGATGATATTACATTGCGATATAAAAAAACTTTAATTCTCGGGGACATGAACTTAAATTTACTAAATATTGAAAACGCGGAAATAAACTTATATAAAGACACCATATTAAGTAATGGCTTCCTTGTCTGTAATAGGATCTCAGAAGAATTTGCTACTAGGTTTGGTAGAACTTCAAGAACTATTATTGATCATTTCATCAGCGATATCCTTGATAGAAAATATTGCTTTTATATTTTAGACACGTGCCTCTCTGACCACCAAATGTTCTACATAAACATCGACCGGAATCCCACAATATTCAGACAAAATTCATATAAAACCATACTAAATTATGAAAATATATCTAAGGATAATTTTTGGAATAATCTTCATTCCCAGGAAAATCTTGATGGCTTCGTTGATAAATTAAAAGACATAATTAAATCAAACACTCAAAACGTTCCCATACATAATAGTAAAAAAAAGAAGAATTGGATTACCCAAGAAATCTTAAACGTTATGAAAATTCGAGACTCGTTTCTTAAATATAAAAGAAGATATCCGGACGATCTTCATGTTAACTCGTTATACAAAAAATATAGGCATAGTGCCAAAACATTAATAATCGAGGCAAAAAAAAAGTATTATTCGGATGAAATCACAAATAATTCTACTAATATTAAGAAATTATGGGATTCCTATAAACAAATAATTTTTAATTCAAACTGTTCAAATTCAAAACAATCAATTAGGTTATACATTACAACTCCAAGATCCTGGAAAGCGAAGTTGATATTGCTACTGTCTTTAATGTTTATTTTTCAAACATAACAAAGGAAATTAATATTCCGTTAAATAACATTGATTTAAATTATATGAGCCATTTTAGTCGGAATGTTTATCATAATTTTGATCTATCTCCCACGTATGCTGAAGAAGTATCCAAAATTATACAATCACTGAACTCGGGAGCTGCTACAGGATACGATAATATTTCGACCAAATTTATAAAAAAATTCTCAGAACGCTTAACGCCCATTTTGGTTAAATATATTAATAATGCCCTCCAATCAAATGTTTATCCTAATTGTCTAAAGTTAGCTATTGTAACACCAATATTTAAGAACGGGTTAGCCACTGTTTGTTCTAATTATCGTCCGATTTCTGTCCTACCTGCCATCTCTAAAATTTTTGAAAAAATCATTAAAAATAGGCTAAATTCTTTTTTGATTAATAATCCAATATTAAGTGAAAATCAGTTCGGCTTCGAGGAAAAATCCAACACAACAGCCGCCTGTCTTTTTTAAACGACTTTATCTCTAAAAACACCGATAATGGTAAATTTGTTAGTTGCGTTTTCCTTGATATTAAAAAAGCATTTGACTGTGTTGACCACGATATCCTACTCTTGAAACTGTCGAAATTAAATTTTACGATCAACCAGTTAAACTTCTTTAAATCATACCTGCAAAATCGTAAACAGATAGTACGAATAAACAACAATTTTAGTCAAGAGGAAATGATAACAAGGGGAGTACCGCAAGGTTCAATTTTAGGACCTTTACTTTTCCAGCTATATATTGATGATATTACTCATTTGAATCTAAAGGACAAACTTCAGTTATTTGCTGATGACGCCGTTCTGAAATATGCCGATAACTCGGAAGAAACTATTCGGACATACATGCAACATGACCTCCAATTAATAGAAGAATGGCTAACTAAGCATCGGCTTGTTTTAAACTTAAATAAAACTAAAATCTTAATGTTTGAAAATAAATTATTCAATTTTGAAAACAGGTTCCAATTTAAAAATACTAATTTAGAAATTGTTAAAAACTTTAACTACTTAGGTCTAATCATAGATAGCAAATCCAACTGGAGATACCACATAGAAAAAGTAATTAGGAACATAACGCCATATATATTCCTGCTGTGTAGGCTACGTAATTTCCTGTCGGATCAAGCGATTTTTACAATTTATTCTTCTTATATTAAATCCCACATTTGTTATCTGATTCCAATTTGGAGTAGAGCTCCACAAATTCACTTAAATAAATTGGACATGTTGCACAAGAAATGTGTAAAATTTGCCCTAGGGCTGTCAATTCTACATCCTACGGATTCCCTATACACTGAGAAATATTTAAGTTTAAAACAAATTATTTCATTTGAGCTCCATAAGATTGCCTTTAAAGTAGTCCATAATCAAATTAAACATAGTTTTATTCTAAATAGAAATCTAGACATACACAACCACAATACTCGAAACAAATCAAATTTTTACCTCTCACTTTTTAAAACAAGTCATCAAAAAAATAATTGCTTATATAATGCTCTGAAAGCTTATAACGACTTACCGGAGGAAATAAAATTAATTAATGATTTTAAATTGTTCAAAAATAAAATAAAATATATATTACTTAGAAATTAAGCTTTTATGTTTTTTACTAACTTTATACTAACTTTGTACTAATTATAATTATTATTACAGATAATAATAATAGGTACTAATTAACTAACAAGTAACAAAACAAATATATAATAACTTGCATAATTATGTAACGAAACATGTTAAATTTGTAACATAAAAAATTAAATTACTTTCATATTGTAATATCACAAATATATTTTACATTTCAATCAAAAATTTATTAAAAAATGTTAATCTAAAAATTATAGCACCACACAGCATTCTGC
The DNA here is from genome assembly GCA_947095535.1 of Poecilobothrus nobilitatus. NCBI lineage: Eukaryota > Metazoa > Arthropoda > Insecta > Diptera > Dolichopodidae > Poecilobothrus > Poecilobothrus nobilitatus. Next base: position 158,844,760 of record OX352774.1, on the reverse strand, counting down.
TAAGGTCTTAAACAAAATTTTATATAAAATGATTATTAAAATTGTAAATTTATACTAATTTAATTTATGTTCAATAAAGGAAAAACAAAAAAAATAAATAATTAATAATTATTAATAAATAATTAATAATAATTAATAAATAATTAATAATAGTTAATAAATAATTAATAATAATTAATAAATAATTAATAATACTTAATAAATAATTAAAATAATTATTAAATAATTAATAATAATTAATAAATAATTAATAATAATTAATAAATAATTAACAATTATTAATAAATAATTAATAATAATTAATAAATAATTAATAAATAATTAATAATAATTAATAAATAATTATAAATAATTAATAAATAAATAGTTATAATTATTAAATAATTAATAATAATTAATAAATAATTAACAATTATTAATAAATAATTAATAATAATTAATAAATAATTAACAAATAATTAATAATAATTAATAAATAATTAATAATAATTAATTAATAATTAATAAATAATTAATAATAATTAATAAATAACTAATAAGGAATTAATAATAATTAAAAATAATTAATAATAATTAATAAATAATTAATAATAATTAATAAATAATAAATAATTAATAAATAATTAATAATAATTAATAAATAATTAATAAATAATTAATAATAATTAATAAATAATTAATAATAATTAATAAATAATTAGTAATAATTAATAAATAATTAATAATAATTAATAAATAATTAATATTAATTAATAAATAATTAATAATAATTAATAAATAATTAATAATAATTAATAAATAACTAATAAGTAATTAATAATAATTAAAAATAATTAATAATAATTAATAAATAATTAATAATAATTAATAAATAATTAACAATTATTAATAAATAATTAATAATAATTAATAAATAATTAATAATACTTAATAATAAACAAGAAAATGAAATCTTCATTAACAATTATAACAAAAGATAACGTGCACAACTACAACACTAGATATAGAGGACATCTTGTAGTACCTAAAGCAACTACAACTAAGAAGCTACAAGGATTAAAATGTAGTGCAATAAAGATGTTTAACGCTCTACCTATCCAATTAAAATGCAGCCAAAACTTACATGAATTTAAACATAGACTTAAGAAATATTTAAAAAACTTAAGGAATTAGCTATTGTTCAAGTAAAGAAAAAAAAAAAAAAAAAAAAAAATTATAATGTGATTTATAAACTTTTAGTTTTTAGAATTAGTTTAGATTTAGTTTAGAATTTAATTTCTTATACACAATTTTTTATATAAATTGTCTGAAATTAATAATAAAAAAAAAAAAAAAAAAAAAAAAAAAATTATTAAATAATTAATAATAATTAATAAATAATTAATAATAATTAATAAATACTTAATAATAATTAATAAATAATTAATATTAAATATTAAATAATTAATAATAATTAATAAATAATTAATAATAATAATAATAAGTAATTAATAATAATTAATAAATAATTAATAATAATTAATAAATAATTAATAATAATTAATAAATAATTAATGGTAATTAATTAATAATTAATAATAATTAATAAATAATTAAAAATAATTTATAAATAATTAATAATAATTAATAAATAGTCTATAATAATTAATAAACAATTAGTAATAATTAATAAATAATTAATAATAATTAATAAATAGTTTATAATAATTAATAAATAATTAGTAATAATTAATAAATAATTAATAATAATTAATAAATAATTAATAGTAATAATAAATAATTAATAATAATTAATAAATAATTAATAATAATTTATAAATAATTAATAATAATTAATAAGTAGTTTATAATAATTAATAAATAATTAATAAAAATTAATAAATAATTAATAATATTTAATAATAATTAATATATAATTAATAATAATTAATAAATAATTAATAATAATTAATAAATAATTGATAATAATTAATAAATAATTAATAATAATTAATAAATAGTTTATAATAATTAATAAATAATTAATAATAATTAATAAATAATAATTAATTAATAATTAATAATAATTAATAAATAATAATTAATAAATAATTAATAATAATTAATAAATAATTAATAATACTTAATAAATAATTTATATAAATTAGTAATAATTAATAATAATTAATAAATAGTTTATAATAATTAATAAATAATTAATAATAATTAATAAATAATAATTAATAAATATTTAATAATAATTAATAAATAATTAATAATACTTAATAAATAATTTATATAAATTAATAATAATTAATAAATAATTAATAAATAATTAATAATAATTAAAAAATAATTAATAATAATTAATAAATAATTAATAATAATTAATATATAATTGAGAGAAATGTCAAAACCATTCAACTGAACACACGTAATTTTTTTTTAAGCGGAAAATTTAAAACCAAAAATATAACAATATATCGAAAAAATTATTTTAATAAAAGGAAAAAGTAATAAAAATTAATAAAAGTTAATAGAATACTATAAGAATATAAAAGTAATTAAAAATAAAAATTATATAAATAAAAGAAATAATTAATTGCTGGTGATCAAAATATGGCGGCACGACACTGTTCAATTTGCAGAGTTAAAATATACGGCAAAATAAAAGCAATTCAATGTAGTGGGGTATGCCAGCAATTTTTCCACATCAGATGTGCCAAGGTTCCTGAAGAACTATTAACTACTGTAGAAACTGGTTCGGCTACCTGGAAATGTGAAACTTGCCCAGTACATCTTAATGAATCACTTATCATCACGGGAGTGAAGGATACTAGTGTCGATGCAGTGGAAGATCTGCCTCAAATAAGCCTTGGCGAGATTACGTTAGATTCACTAGCTAGTTGTCTCAAGCAGCTCATATCAGTAATAGCTAAGGTACATCGTTCACAAGCGTACCTCAGCGAGCAAATAGATGATCTCCTAAAAAAAAATGAAACAATTATTAATGAGAACACCCATCTAAAAAATAAAATTAATAGCATGGAAAAACAAATTAACGTAATGGAAAGTGTCATTGATAAAAAGCAGCAAAGTGAAAACAAATGCAACATGATTATCGCAGGTTTGCCAGCAAACATTGAAAATCCAATTGATATGTTCCATAAGATTGGCAAAAAGCTAAATACTAATATCCCAAGTGAAAACATCCTTAGCGTTTCTGAAATTAAAAAGAAAAAAAATAGTTACACAGAAAATTCAATGGAAAATAGAAATAAAAACAATCAATCACTTTACCTGGTAAAATTTAAAGCGGAGTCTACAAAAAACGAATTCATGTTACAAAAAAAAAGAGTGAACGTGTTTTTACTTCAGAACTAGGATTTCATTCAGCTGAAAATCGAGAAGTATTTTTTCGCCATCATCTTACTCAGTATCAGTCTAAGCTGCACTGTCATGCACGCCAAATTAAAAAAACACACCAATGCAAATATTTATGGTATAAGGATAACATCATCTACATCAGAAAGGCAGAGGATACTAAAATTTATAAGATTGAAAATCAGAATGATATTTTTTTTACTACAAATAAGTTATCTACCGCATAAGTTATGTATATTTCCATTAATTTTTTGTACTAACATTGTAAACAAATACATAAAATCACTAATTAATAACCCACATATATCATTTTAAGTTTTTTTTATACTAATCAAATAAATGAACATTACTTAGCTACTTATTTATTATTAATTCATACCTTCTATAATATTAATTTTTACATAACACACAAAATTTTTAATTATTTTTTAATTTGCAATAACAATCACTTATATATATATAGATTTAATTTTAGAATTAAAAAACATATAGCTACTTATTTACTATTAATTCATACCTTATATAATACTAATTTTTACATAACACACAATTGTTTTAATTATTTTTTAATTTGCAATAACAATGACTTATATATATATATATTTAATTTTAGAATTAAAAAACATATAGCTACTTATTTACTATTAATTCATGACTTATATAATATTAATTTTTACATAAAACACAAAATTTTTAATTATTTTTTAATATGCAATAACAATCACTTATATATATATAGATTTAATTTTAGAATTAAAAAACATATTGCTACTTATTTACTATTAATTCATACCTTATATAATACTAATTTTTACATAACACACAATTGTTTTAATTATTTTTTAATATGCAATAACAATCACTTATATATATATATATATTTAATCTTAGAATTAAAAAACATATAGCTACTTATCTACTATTAATTCATGCCTTATATAATATTAATTTTTACATAACACAAAAATTTTTGAATTATTTTTTAATATACCAGCACAAAAACTTATATATAAACATAATTTGTTCCAAACTTAAAACACATATTATGGCTGCTTATGTAAATTTCAAAATTTATCTACACAGTTATAATATAATTAATATTGAAAGAAAAACACAATATATAATAACTTATCTGCTAGGTTACTTAGTATTATTTTCTATTTACACTTTATTTTCAAATATTTTTAATATAATACTTCCTATTTTTATAATTAAACCAAAATTTTTATTTTATGTTTTTACAAAATTTTCAAATTTTCAAGTTTCTTTCACGGAACACATTGCACCTTATATAATTCACTCTTATCACTATTCGATAAAACTTTTTCTTCTAGTTATTACTAATTATTTACTTGTGATCTTATGGAAAGCACATGATACTTATTTGATTATTTACTTCAAAATACATAAATGTTTCGAAATATATAATAGTTTTAATTCATCAATATGCGAACAGTTGAAAAAATGTTGTAATGATCCGACTTTCGAAATATATAAAGCAAATTATGTTAAAATATATAATCAAGTTCTTAGTACTTTATCAATATTTGAACAGCTGATATACCTTTTTAATGAGATTAATCTAAATCATTATTTTCGAAGTTATTTTAATTCGAAGTACTTTAAGGTTTGTGTCTGCGGTAAATTAATTTTCTTAATGTTAGGAATTGGAAAAAAATTTCGTATGATACGTAAATATATTATACAAACATTCTTAATGATAAATACAAGTTTGCTAAACTTTCAAATACAATTTATACATGAAACAATAAATCTTTTTTATTATTATTATAATACTTCGAACATATCTTTATGTTTAAATTTAAAAATTTCAAAATTTCCATTAAATTTTAAAAAATATATTCCTGGTTTCTTGATTACAAGTGGTTGTGTACTGACTAAATCTATTCATTCCACATTAAAATCGGTGGCTAACATTCTACAATTCAATTTTGATCTATTTAATAATAATTATAGCAGTCTCAATTACATTATAAAGATTTGTGTACTAACTAAATTTCGTTTTTCATATTAATCTTCATTGATTATGACTGACAATATCGTAAATATTAAAGACCTATTGAGAATAGATCATTTCAATCACTTGGATTTTCATCAAGTGAAATCCAAATATGGAAATAAATATAATATAGTATATTTAAATATTCAAAGTCTAAGAAAGAAACTGTATGATCTTGAATCTGTAATTAGTAATTTTAACATTGATATCCACATTATTGTACTTACCGAAATTTGGATACATTCTACGGAAAATAACTTCTATAATATAGAAGGCTATAATGTTTACTTTGCCAATAGAGATACATTTTTTGGAGGTGTAGCTATTTTTGTAAAAGATGATATCGATAGTTATCAAATACATAGTGAGGAGTTTCAAAAAAGCAATATTTTAGGAATAAAATTATCAAAACAAAATATGAATATTTTTGGGATCTATACAGCACACGAAACACTTGTTGACTCCTTCATTAGTAAAATAGATGATATTACATTGCGATATAAAAAAACTTTAATTCTCGGGGACATGAACTTAAATTTACTAAATATTGAAAACGCGGAAATAAACTTATATAAAGACACCATATTAAGTAATGGCTTCCTTGTCTGTAATAGGATCTCAGAAGAATTTGCTACTAGGTTTGGTAGAACTTCAAGAACTATTATTGATCATTTCATCAGCGATATCCTTGATAGAAAATATTGCTTTTATATTTTAGACACGTGCCTCTCTAACCACCAAATGTTCTACATAAACATCGACCGGAATCCCACAATATTCAGACAAAATTCATATAAAACCATACTAAATTATGAAAATATATCTAAGGATAATTTTTGGAATAATCTTCATTCCCAGGAAAATCTTGATGTCTTCGTTGATAAATTAAAAGACATAATTAAATCAAACACTCAAAACGTTCCCATACATAATAGTAAAAAAAAGAAGAATTGGATTACCCAAGAAATCTTAAACGTTATGAAAATTCGAGACTCGTTTCTTAAATATAAAAGAAGATATCCGGACGATCTTCATGTTAACTCGTTATACAAAAAATATAGGCATAGTGCCAAAACATTAATAATCGAGGCAAAAAAAAAGTATTATTCGGATGAAATCACAAATAATTCTACTAATATTAAGAAATTATGGGATTCCTATAAACAAATAATTTTTAATTCAAACTGTTCAAATTCAAAACAATCAATTAAGGTTATACATTACAACTCCAAGATCCTGGAAAGCGAAGTTGATATTGCTACTGTCTTTAATGTTTATTTTTCAAACATAACAAAGGAAATTAATATTCCGTTAAATAACATTGATTTAAATTATATGAGCCATTTTAGTCGGAATGTTTATCATAATTTTGATCTATCTCCCACGCATGCTGAAGAAGTATCCAAAATTATACAATCACTGAACTCGGGAGCTGCTACAGGATACGATAATATTTCGACCAAATTTATAAAAAAATTCTCAGAACGCTTAACGCCCATTTTGGTTAAATATATTAATAATGCCCTCCAATCAAATGTTTATCCTAATTGTCTAAAGTTAGCTATTGTAACACCAATATTTAAGAACGGGTTAGCCACTGTTTGTTCTAATTATCGTCCGATTTCTGTCCTACCTGCCATCTCTAAAATTTTTGAAAAAATCATTAAAAATAGGCTAAATTCTTTTTTGATTAATAATCCAATATTAAGTGAAAATCAGTTCGGCTTCGAGGAAAAATCCAACACAACAGCCGCCTGTCTTTTTTTAAACGACTTTATCTCTAAAAACACCGATAATGGTAAATTTGTTAGTTGCGTTTTCCTTGATATTAAAAAAGCATTTGACTGTGTTGACCACGATATCCTACTCTTGAAACTGTCGAAATTAAATTTTACGATCAACCAGTTAAACTTCTTTAAATCATACCTGCAAAATCGTAAACAGATAGTACGAATAAACAACAGTTTTAGTCAAGAGGAAATGATAACAAGGGGAGTACCGCAAGGTTCAATTTTAGGACCTTTACTTTTCCAGCTATATATTGATGATATTACTCATTTGAATCTAAAGGACAAACTTCAGTTATTTGCTGATGACGCCGTTCTGAAATATGCCGATAACTCGGAAGAAACTATTCGGACATACATGCCACATGACCTCCAATTAATAGAAGAATGGCTAACTAAGCATCGGCTTGTTTTAAACTTAAATAAAACTAAAATCTTAATGTTTGAAAATAAATTATTCAATTTTGAAAACAGGTTCCAATTTAAAAATACTAATTTAGAAATTGTTAAAAACTTTAACTACTTAGGTCTAATCATAGATAGCAAATCCAACTGGAGATACCACATAGAAAAAGTAATTATGAACATAACGCCATATATATTCCTGCTGTGTAGGCTACGTAATTTCCTGTCGGATCAAGCGATTTTTACAATTTATTCTTCTTATATTAAATCCCACATTTGTTATCTGATTCCAATTTGGAGTAGAGCTCCACAAATTCACTTAAATAAATTGGACATGTTGCACAAGAAATGTGTAAAATTTGCCCTAGGGCTGTCAATTCTACATCCTACGGATTCCCTATACACTGAGAAATATTTAAGTTTAAAACAAATTATTTCATTTGAGCTCCATAAGATTGCCTTTAAAGTAGTCCATAATCAAATTAAACATAGTTTTATTCTAAATAGAAATCTAGACATACACAACCACAATACTCGAAACAAATCAAATTTTTACCTCTCACTTTTTAAAACAATTCATCAAAAAAATAATTGCTTATATAATGCTCTGAAAGCTTATAACGACTTACCGGAGGAAATAAAATTAATTAATGATTTTAAATTGTTCAAAAATAAAATAAAATATATATTACTTACAGATAATAATAATAGGTACTAATTAACTAACAAGTAACAAAACAAATATATAATAACTTGCATAATTATGTAACGAAACATGTTAAATTTGTAACATAAAAAATTAAATTACTTTCATATTGTAATATCACAAATATATTTTACATTTCAATCAAAAATTTATTAAAAAATGTTAATCTAAAAATTATAGCACCACACAGCATTCTGCTAAGGTCTTAAACAAAATTTTATATAAAATGATTATTAAAATTGTAAATTTATACTAATTTAATTTATGTTCAATAAAGGAAAAACAAAAAAAATAAATAATTAATAATTATTAATAAATAATTAATAATAATTAATAAATAATTAATAATAGTTAATAAATAATTAATAATAATTAATAAATAATTAATAATACTTAATAAATAATTAAAATAATTATTAAATAATTAATAATAATTAATAAATAATTAATAATAATTAATAAATAATTAACAATTATTAATAAATAATTAATAATAATTAATAAATAATTAATAAATAATTAATAATAATTAATAAATAATTATAAATAATTAAAAAATAAATAGTTATAATTAATAAATAATTAATAATAATTAATAAATAATTAACAATTATTAATAAATAATTAATAATAATTAATAAATAATTAACAAATAATTAATAATAATTAATAAATAATTAATAATAATTAATTAATAATTAATAAATAATTAATAATAATTAATAAATAACTAATAAGGAATTAATAATAATTAAAAATAATTAATAATAATTAATAAATAATTAATAATAATTAATAAATAATAAATAATTAATAAATAATTAATAATAATTAATAAATAATTAATAAATAATTAATAATAATTAATAAATAATTAATAATAATTAATAAATAATTAGTAATAATTAATAAATAATTAATAATAATTAATAAATAATTAATATTAATTAATAAATAATTAATAATAATTAATAAATAATTAATAATAATTAATAAATAACTAATAAGTAATTAATATTAATTAATAAATAATTAATAATAATTAATAAATAATTAATAATAATTAATAAATAATTAACAATTATTAATAAATAATTAATAATAATTAATAAATAATTAATAATAATTAATAAATAATTAACAATTATTAATAAATAATTAATAATAATTAATAAATAATTAATAATAATTAATAAATAATTAATAATAATTAATAAATAATTAATAATAATTAATAAATAATTAATAATAATTAATAAATAATTAATAATAATTAATAAATAATTAATAATAATTAATAAATAATTAATAATAATTAATAAATAATTAATAATACTTAATAATAAACAAGAAAATGAAATCTTCATTAACAATTATAACAAAAGATAACGTGCACAACTACAACACTAGATATAGAGGACATCTTGTAGTACCTAAAGCAACTACAACTAAGAAGCTACAAGGATTAAAATGTAGTGCAATAAAGATGTTTAACGCTCTACCTATCCAATTAAAATGCAGCCAAAACTTACATGAATTTAAACATAGACTTAAGAAATATTTAAAAAACTTTAGGAATTAGCTATTGTTCAAGTAAAGAAAAAAAAAAAAAATTATAATGTGATTTATAAACTTTTAGTTTTTAGAATTAGTTTAGATTTAGTTTAGAATTTAATTTCTTATACACAATTTTTTATATAAATTGTCTGAAATTAATAATAAAAAACAAAAAAAAAAAAAAAAAAAAAAAAAAAATTATTAAATAATTAATAATAATTAATAAATAATTAATAATAATTAATAAATACTTAATAATAATTAATAAATAATTAATATTAATTATTAAATAATTAATAATAATAATAATAAGTAATTAATAATAATTAATAAATAATTAATAATAATTAATAAATAATTAATGGTAATTAATTAATAATTAATAATAATTAATAAATAATTAAAAATAATTTATAAATAATTAATAATAATTAATAAATAGTTTATAATAATTAATAAATAATTAGTAATAATTAATAAATAATTAATAATAATTAATAAATAATTAATAGTAATAATAAATAATTAATAATAATTAATAAATAATTAATAGTAATTAATAAATAATTAATAATAATTAATAAATAATTAATAATAATTAATAATTAATTAATAATAATTTATAAATAATTAATAATAATTAATAAGTAGTTTATAATAATTAATAAATAATTAATAAAAATTAATAAATAATTAATAATATTTAATAATAATTAATATATAATTAATAATAATTAATAAATAATTAATAATAATTAATAAATAGTTTATAATAATTAATAAATAATTAATAATAATTAATAAATAATAATTAATTAATAATTAATAATAATTAATAAATAATAATTAATAAATAATTAATAATAATTAATAAATAATTAATAATACTTAATAAATAATTTATATAAATTAGTAATAATTAATAATAATTAATAAATAGTTTATAATAATTAATAAATAATTAATAATAATTAATAAATAATAATTAATAAATATTTAATAATAATTAATAAATAATTAATAATACTTAATAAATAATTTATATAAATTAATAATAATTAATAAATAATTAATAATAATTAAAAAATAATTAATAATAATTAATAAATAATTAATAATAATTAATATATAATTGAGAGAAATGTCAAAACCATTCAACTGAACACACGTAATTTTTTTTTTAAGCGGAAAATTTAAAACCAAAAATATAACAATATATCGAAAAAATTATTTTAATAAAAGGAAAAAGTAATAAAAATTAATAAAAGTTAATAGAATACTATAAGAATATAAAAGTAATTAAAAATAAAAATTATATAAATAAAAGAAATAATTAATTGCTGGTGATCAAAATATGGCGGCACGACACTGTTCAATTTGCAGAGTTAAAATATACGGCAAAATAAAAGCAATTCAATGTAGTGGGGTATGCCAGCAATTTTTCCACATCAGATGTGCCAAGGTTCCTGAAGAACTATTAACTGCTGTAGAAACTGGTTCGGCTACCTGGAAATGTGAAATTTGCCCAGTACATCTTAATGAATCACTTGTCATCACGGGAGTGAAGGATACTAGTGCCGATGCAGTGGAAGATCTGCCTCAAATAAGCCTTGGCGAGATTACGTTAGATTCACTAGCTAGTTGTCTCAAGCAGCTCATATCAGTAATAGCTAAGGTACATCGTTCACAAGCGTACCTCAGCGAGCAAATAGATGATCTCCTAAAAAAAAATGAAACAATTATTAATGAGAACACCCATCTAAAAAATAAAATTAATAGCATGGAAAAACAAATTAACGTAATGGAAAGTGTCATTGATAAAAAGCAGCAAAGTGAAAACAAATGCAACATGATTATCGCAGGTTTGCCAGCAAACATTGAAAATCCAATTGATATGTTCCATAAGATTGGCAAAAAGCTAAATACTAATATCCCAAGTGAAAACATCCTTAGCGTTTCTGAAATTAAAAAGAAAAAAAATAGTTACACAGAAAATTCAATGGAAAATAGAAATAAAAACAATCAATCACTTTACCTGGTAAAATTTAAAGCGGAGTCTACAAAAAACGAATTCATGTTACAAAAAAAAAGAGTGAACGTGTTTTTACTTCAGAACTAGGATTTCATTCAGCTGAAAATCGAGAAGTATTTTTTCGCCATCATCTTACTCAGTATCAGTCTAAGCTGCACTGTCATGCACGCCAAATTAAAAAACCACACCAATGCAAATATTTATGGTATAAGGATAACATCATCTACATCAGAAAGGCAGAGGATACTAAAATTTATAAGATTGAAAGTCAGAATGATATTTTTTTTACTACAAATAAGTTATCTACCGCATAAGTTATGTATATTTCCATTAATTTTTTGTACTAACATTGTAAACAAATACATAAAATCACTAATTAATAACCCACATATATCATTTTAAGTTTTTTTTATACTAATCAAATAAATGAACATTACTTAGCTACTTATTTATTATTAATTCATACCTTCTATAATATTAATTTTTACATAACACACAAAATTTTTAATTATTTTTTAATTTGCAATAACAATCACTTATATATATATAGATTTAATTTTAGAATTAAAAAACATATAGCTACTTATTTACTATTAATTCATACCTTATATAATACTAATTTTTACATAACACACAATTGTTTTAATTATTTTTTAATTTGCAATAACAATGACTTATATATATATATATTTAATTTTAGAATAAAAAAACATATAGCTACTTATTTACTATTAATTCATGACTTATATAATATTAATTTTTACATAAAACACAAAATTTTTAATTATTTTTTAATATGCAATAACAATCACTTATATATATATAGATTTAATTTTAGAATTAAAAAACATATTGCTACTTATTTACTATTAATTCATACCTTATATAATACTAATTTTTACATAACACACAATTGTTTTAATTATTTTTTAATATGCAATAACAATCACTTATATATATATATATATTTAATCTTAGAATTAAAAAACATATAGCTACTTATCTACTATTAATTCATGCCTTATATAATATTAATTTTTACATAACACAAAAATTTTTGAATTATTTTTTAATATACCAGCACAAAAACTTATATATAAACATAATTTGTTCCAAACTTAAAACACATATTATGGCTGCTTATGTAAATTTCAAAATTTATCTACACAGTTATAATATAATTAATATTGAAAGAAAAACACAATATATAATAACTTATCTGCTAGGTTACTTAGTATTATTTTCTATTTACACTTTATTTTCAAATATTTTTAATATAATACTTCCTATTTTTATAATTAAACCAAAATTTTTATTTTATGTTTTTACAAAATTTTCAAATTTTCAAGTTTCTTTCACGGAACACATTGCACCTTATATAATTCACTCTTATCACTATTCGATAAAACTTTTTCTTCTAGTTATTACTAATTATTTACTTGTGATCTTATGGAAAGCACATGATACTTATTTGATTATTTACTTCAAAATACATAAATGTTTCGAAATATATAATAGTTTTAATTCATCAATATGCGAACAGTTGAAAAAATGTTGTAATGATCCGACTTTCGAAATATATAAAGCAAATTATGTTAAAATATATAATCAAGTTCTTAGTACTTTATCAATATTTGAACAGCTGATATACCTTTTTAATGAGATTAATCTAAATCATTATTTTCGAAGTTATTTTAATTCGAAGTACTTTAAGGTTTGTGTCTGCGGTAAATTAATTTTCTTAATGTTAGGAATTGGAAAAAAATTTCGTATGATACGTAAATATATTATACAAACATTCTTAATGATAAATACAAGTTTGCTAAACTTTCAAATACAATTTATACATGAAACAATAAATCTTTTTTATTATTATTATAATACTTCGAACATATCTTTATGTTTAAATTTAAAAATTTCAAAATTTCCATTAAATTTTAAAAAATATATTCCTGGTTTCTTGATTACAAATGGTTGTGTACTGGCTAAATCTATTCATTCCACATTAAAATCGGTGGCTAACATTCTACAATTCAATTTTGATCTATTTAATAATAATTATAGCAGTCTCAATTACATTATAAAGATTTGTGTACTAACTAAATTTCGTTTTTCATATTAATCTTCATTGATTATGACTGACAATATCGTAAATATTAAAGACCTATTGAGAATAGATCATTTCAATCACTTGGATTTTAATCAAGTGAAATCCAAATATGGAAATAAATATAATATAGTATATTTAAATATTCAAAGTCTAAGAAAGAAACTGTATGATCTTGAATCTGTAATTAGTAATTTTAACATTGATATCCACATTATTGTACTTACCGAAATTTGGATACATTCTACGGAAAATAACTTCTATAATATAGAAGGCTATAATGTTTACTTTGCCAATAGAGATACATTTTTTGGAGGTGTAGCTATTTTTGTAAAAGATGATATCGATAGTTATCAAATACATAGTGAGGAGTTTCAAAAAAGCAATATTTTAGGAATAAAATTATCAAAACAAAATATGAATATTTTTGGGATCTATACAGCACACGAAACACTTGTTGACTCCTTCATTAGTAAAATAGATGATATTACATTGCGATATAAAAAACTTTAATTCTCGGGGACATGAACTTAAATTTACTAAATATTGAAAACGCGGAAATAAACTTATATAAAGACACCATATTAAGTAATGGCTTCCTTGTCTGTAATAGGATCTCAGAAGAATTTGCTACTAGGTTTGGTAGAACTTCAAGAACTATTATTGATCATTTCATCAGCGATATCCTTGATAGAAAATATTGCTTTTATATTTTAGACACGTGCCTCTCTGACCACCAAATGTTCTACATAAACATCGACCGGAATCCCACAATATTCAGACAAAATTCATATAAAACCATACTAAATTATGAAAATATATCTAAGGATAATTTTTGGAATAATCTTCATTCCCAGGAAAATCTTGATGTCTTCGTTGATAAATTAAAAGACATAATTAAATCAAACACTCAAAACGTTCCCATACATAATAGTAAAAAAAAGAAGAATTGGATTACCCAAGAAATCTTAAACGTTATGAAAATTCGAGACTCGTTTCTTAAATATAAAAGAAGATATCCGGACGATCTTCATGTTAACTCGTTATTCAAAAAATATAGGCATAGTGCCAAAACATTAATAATCGAGGCAAAAAAAAAGTATTATTCGGATGAAATCACAAATAATTCTACTAATATTAAGAAATTATGGGATTCCTATAAACAAATAATTTTTAATTCAAACTGTTCAAATTCAAAACAATCAATTAAGGTTATACATTACAACTCCAAGATCCTGGAAAGCGAAGTTGATATTGCTACTGTCTTTAATGTTTATTTTTCAAACATAACAAAGGAAATTAATATTCCGTTAAATAACATTGATTTAAATTATATGAGCCATTTTAGTCGGAATGTTTATCATAATTTTGATCTATCTCCCACGCATGCTGAAGAAGTATTCAAAATTATACAATCACTGAACTCGGGAGCTGCTACAGGATACGATAATATTTCGACCAAATTTATAAAAAAATTCTCAGAACGCTTAACGCCCATTTTGGTTAAATATATTAATAATGCCCTCCAATCAAATGTTTATCCTAATTGTCTAAAGTTAGCTATTGTAACACCAATATTTAAGAACGGGTTAGCCACTGTTTGTTCTAATTATCGTCCGATTTCTGTCCTACCTGCCATCTCTAAAATTTTTGATAAAATCATTAAAAATAGGCTAAATTCTTTTTTGATTAATAATCCAATATTAAGTGAAAATCAGTTCGGCTTCGAGGAAAAATCCAACACAACAGCCGCCTGTCTTTTTTTAAACGACTTTATCTCTAAAAACACCGATAATGGTAAATTTGTTAGTTGCGTTTTCCTTGATATTAAAAAAGCATTTGACTGTGTTGACCACGATATCCTACTCTTGAAACTGTCGAAATTAAATTTTACGATCAACCAGTTAAACTTCTTTAAATCATACCTGCAAAATCGTAAACAGATAGTACGAATAAACAACAGTTTTAGTCAAGAGGAAATGATAACAAGGGGAGTACCGCAAGGTTCAATTTTAGGACCTTTACTTTTCCAGCTATATATTGATGATATTACTCATTTGAATCTAAAGGGCAAACTTCAGTTATTTGCTGATGACGCCGTTCTGAAATATGCCGATAACTCGGAAGAAACTATTCGGACATGCATGCAACATGACCTCCAATTAATAGAAGAATGGCTAACTAAGCATCGGCTTGTTTTAAACTTAAATAAAACTAAAATCTTAATGTTTGAAAATAAATTATTCAATTTTGAAAACAGGTTCCAATTTAAAAATACTAATTTAGAAATTGTTAAAAACTTTAACTACTTAGGTCTAATCATAGATAGCAAATCCAACTGGAGATACCACATAGAAAAAGTAATTAGGAACATAACGCCATATATATTCCTGCTGTGTAGGCTACGTAATTTCCTGTCGGATCAAGCGATTTTTACAATTTATTCTTCTTATATTAAATCCCACATTTGTTATCTGATTCCAATTTGGAGTAGAGCTCCACAAATTCACTTAAATAAATTGGACATGTTGCACAAGAAATGTGTAAAATTTGCCCTAGGGCTGTCAATTCTACATCCTACGGATTCCCTATACACTGAGAAATATTTAAGTTTAAAACAAATTATTTCATTTGAGCTCCATAAGATTGCCTTTAAAGTAGTCCATAATCAAATTAAACATAGTTTTATTCTAAATAGAAATCTAGACATACACAACCACAATACTCGAAACAAATCAAATTTTTACCTCTCACTTTTTAAAACAAGTCATCAAAAAAATAATTGCTTATATAATGCTCTGAAAGCTTATAACGACTTACCGGAGGAAATAAAATTAATTAATGATTTTAAATTGTTCAAAAATAAAATAAAATATATATTACTTAGAAATTAAGCTTTTATGTTTTTTACTAACTTTATACTAACTTTGTACTAATTATAATTATTATTACAGATAATAATAATAGGTACTAATTAACTAACAAGTAACAAAACAAATATATAATAACTTGCATAATTATGTAACGAAACATGTTAAATTTGTAACATAAAAAATTAAATTACTTTCATATTGTAATATCACAAATATATTTTACATTTCAATCAAAAATTTATTAAAAAATGTTAATCTAAAAATTATAGCACCACACAGCATTCTGCTAAGGTCTTAAACAAACTTTTATATAAAATGATTATTAAAATTGTAAATTTATACTAATTTAATTTATGTTCAATAAAGGAAAAACAAAAAAAATAAATAATTAATAATTATTAATAAATAATTAATAATAATTAATAAATAATTAATAATAGTTAATAAATAATTAATAATAATTAATAAATAATTAATAATACTTAATAAATAATTAAAATAATTATTAAATAATTAATAATAAATAATAAATAATTAATAATAATTAATAAAAAATTAACAATTATTAATAAATAATTAATAATAATTAATAAATAATTAATAAATAATTAATAATAATTAATAAATAATTATAAATAATTAATAAATAAATAGTTATAATTAATAAATAATTAATAATAATTAATAAATAATTAACAATTATTAATAAATAATTAATAATAATTAATAAATAATAAACAAATAATTAATAATAATTAATAAATAATTAATAATAATTAATTAATAATTAATAAATAATTAATAATAATTAATAAATAACTAATAAGGAATTAATAATAATTAAAAATAATTAATAATAATTAATAAATAATTAATAATAAATAATAAATAATTAATAAATAATTAATAATAATTAATAAATAATTAATAAATAATTAATAATAATTAATAAATAATTAATATTAATTAATAAATAATTAATAATAATTAATAAATAATTAATAATAATTAATAAATAACTAATAAGGAATTAATAATAATTAAAAATAATTAATAATAATTAATAAATAATTAATAATAATTAATAAATAATAAATAATTAATAAATAATTAATAATAATTAATAAATAATTAATAAATAATTAATAATAATTAATAAATAATTAATAATAATTAATAAATAATTAGTAATAATTAATAAATAATTAATAATAATTAATAAATAATTAATATTAATTAATAAATAATTAATAATAATTAATAAATAATTAGTAATAATTAATAAATAATTAATAATAATTAATAAATAATTAATAATAATTAATAAATAATTAATAATAATTAATAAATAATTAATAATAATTAATAAATAATAAGTAATAATTAATAAATAATTAATAAATAATTAATAATAATTAATAAATAATTAATAATAATTAATAAATAATTAACAATTATTAATAAATAATTAATAATAATTAATAAATAATTAATAAATAATTAATAATAATTAATAAATAATTAATAATAATTAATAAATAAATAATAAATAATTAATAATAATTAATAAATAATTAATAAATAATTAATAATAATTAATAAATAATTAATAATACTTAATAAATAATTTATATAAATTAATAATAATTAATAATAATTAATTATAATTAATAAATAATTAATAATAAATAATTAATAATAATAATAATAAAAAATAATTAATAATACTTAATAAATAATTAATAATAATAAATAAATAATTAATAATAATTAATAATTAATTAATAATAATTAATAAACAATTAATTATAATTAATAAATAATTAACAATAATTAATAAATAATTAATAATAATTAATAAATAATTAATAAATAATTAATAATAATTAATAAATAATTAATATATAATTAATAATAATTTATAAATAATTAATAATAATTAATAAATAATTAATAATAATTAATAAATAATTAATAATAATTAATAATTAATAAATAATTAATAATAATTAATAAATAATTAATAATAATTAATAAATAATTAATAATAATTAATAAATAATTAACAATTATTAATAAATAATTAATAATAATTAATAAATAATTAATAAATAATTAATAATAATTAATAAGTAATTAATAATAATTAATAATAATTAATAAATAATTAATAATAATTAATAAATATTTAATAATAATTAATAAATAATTAACAATTATTAATAAGTAATTAATAGTAATTAATAAACAATTAATAAATAATTAATAATAATTAATAAATAATTAATAATAATTAATAAATAATAATTAATAAATAATTAATAATAATTATAAAATAAATAATAATAATTAATAAATAAATAATAATAATTAATAAATAATTAATAATAATTAATTAATAAATAACAATTATTAATAAATAATTAACAATTATTAATAAATAATTAACAATTATTAATAAATAATTAACAATTATTAATAAATAATTAACAATTATTAATAAATAATTAATCATAATTAATAAATAATTAATAAATAATTAATAATAATTAATAAATAATTAATAATAATTAATAAATAATTAGTAATAATTAAGAAATAATTAATAATACTTAATAAATAATTAATAATAATTAATAAATAATTAATAATAATTAATAAATAATTAATAATATATAATAAATAATTAATAATAATTAATAATTAATAATAATTAATAAATAATTAACAATTATTAATAAATAATTAACATTTATTAATAAATAATTAACATTTATTAATAAATAATTAACATTTATTAATAAATAATTATTAATAATTAATAAATAATTAATAAATCATTAATAATAATTAATAAATTATTAATAATAATTAATAAATAATTAATAAATAATTAATAATAATTAATAAATAATTAATAAATAATTAATAATAATTAATAAATAATTAATAAATAATTGATAATAAATAATTAATAATAATAATAAATAATTAATAATACTTAATAAATAATTAATAATAATTAATAAATAATTAATAAATAATTAATAATAATTAATAAATAATTAACAATTATTAATAAATAAATAATAATAATTAATAAATACTTAATAAATAATTAATAATAATTAATAAATAATTAATAATAATTTATAAATAATAATTAATAAATAATTAATAATAATTAATAAATAATTAATAATAATTAATAAATAATTAATAATAATTAATAAATAATTAATAATACTTAATAAATAATTAATAATAATTATTAAATAATTAATAATATTTTATAATAATTAATAAATAATTAGTAAATAATAATTAACAATTATTAATAAATAATTAATAATAATTAATAAATAATTAATAAATAATTAATTATAATTAATAAATAATTAATAATAATTAATAAATAATTAATAATAATTAATAAATAATTAATAATAATTAATATATAATAATTAATAAAAAATTAATAATAATTAATAAATAATTAATAATACTTAATAAATAATTAATATAAATTAATAATAATTAATAATAATTAATTAAAATTAATAAATAATTAATAATAATAAAAAATAATTAATAATAATAAAAAATAATTAATAATACTTAAAAATTAATTAATAATAATTCATAAATAATTAATAATAATTAATAAATAAATAATTAATAATAATTAATAAATAATTAATTATAATTAATAAATAATTAACAATAATTAATAAATAATTAATAATAATTAATAAATAATTAATAAATAATTAATAATAATTAATAAATAATTAATATATAATATATAATTAATAATAATTAATAAATAATTAATAATAATTAATAAATAATTAATAATAATTAATAAATAATTAATAATAACTAATAAATAATTAACAATTATTAATAAATAATTAATAATAATCAATAAATAATTAATAAATAATTTATAATAATTAATAAATAATTAATAATAATTAAGAAATAATTAATAATAATTAATAAATATTTAATAATAATTAATAAATAATTAACAATTATTAATAAACAATTAATAATAATTAATAAACAATTAATAAATAATTAATAATAATTAATAAATAATTAATAATAATTAATAAATAATTAATAAATAATTAATAAATAATTAATAATAATTAATAAATAAATAATTTTTAAAAAATAAATAATAATAATTAATAATAATTAATAAATAATTAACAATAATTTATAGATAATTAATTATAATTAATAAATATTTAACAATAATTAATAAATAATTAATAATATTTAAAAAATAATTAATAGTATTAAATAAATAATTAATAATAGTTAATAAATAATTAATAATAATTAATAAATAATTAATTAATAATAATTAATAAATAATTAATAATAATTAATAAATAATTAATAATAATTAATAAATAATTAATAAATAATTAATAATAATTAATAAATAATTAATAATAATTAATAAATAATTAATTATAATTAATAATTAAATAATAATAATTAATAAATTATTAATAATAATTAATAAATAATAAATAATATTTAATAAATAATTAATAATAAATAATAAATAATTAACAATAATTAATAAATAATTAATAAATAATTAATAAATAATTAATAAATAATTAAAAATAATTAAAAAATAATTAATAATAATTATTAAATAATTAATAATAATTAATAAATAATTAATAATTATTAATAAATAATGAATAATAATTAATAAATAATTAATAATAATTAATAAATAATTAATAATACTTAATAAATAATTAATAATAATTATTTAATAAATAATAATAATTAATAAATAATTAATAATAATTAATAAATAATTAACAATTATTAATAAATAATTTATAATAATTAATAAATAATTAATAAATAATTAATAATAATTAATAAATAATTAATAATAATTAATAAATAATTAATAATAATTACTAAATAATTAATAATAATTAATAAATAATAATTAATAATTAATAAATAATTAATAAATAATTAATAATACTTAATAAATAATTTATATAAATTAATAATAATTAATAATAATTAATTATAATTAATAAATAATTAATAAAAATAATAATAAATAATTAATAATACTTAATAAATAATTAATAATAATTAATAAATAATTAATAAATAATTAATAATAATTAATAAATAATTAATAATAATTAATAAATAATTAATTATAATTAATAAATAATTAACAATAATTAATAAATAATTAATAATAATTAATAAATAATAAATAAATAATTAATAATAATTAATAAATAATTAATATATAATTAATAATATTTAATAAATAATTAATAATAATTAATAAATAATTAATAATAATTATTAAATAATTAACAATTATTAATAAATAATTAATAATAATTTATAAATAATTAATAAATAATCAATAATAATTAATAAGTAATTAATAAATAATTAATAATAATTAATAAATAATTAATATATAATATATAATTAATAATAATTGATAAATAATTTATAATAATTAATAAATAATTAATAATAATTAATAAATAATTAATAATAGTTAATAAATAATAAATAATAATTAATAAATAATTAACAATTATTAATAAATAATTAATAATAATCAATAAATAATTAATAAATAATTTATAATAATTAATAAATAATTAATAATAATTAATAAATAATTAATAATAATTAATAAATATTTAATAATAAATAATAAATAATTAACAATTATTAATAAACAATTAATAATAATTAATAAACAATTAATAAATAATTAATAATAATTAATAAATAATTAATAATAATTAATAAATAATTAATAAATAATTAATTGTTAATGTATTGTAATAATTTAACTTGATAAAACAACTAAATATTTTATTGCACTCCATCCTATTAAAATTATGTCAACTATATTAGCTAACAGTTATAACTTTATGATATTGTTTATTTTGTATGTACAAAATTACCATATGTATGAATTATTTTTTTAGTCTGTAATTACCATCGTAAGAATAAACATTAAATTGAATCAATCTTGTTTTTATCATAACACTGGTTATGGGCCCAGGATGCCAATATAAACACGTGGATTCAATTTAAGCAATAATTATTTTTTTTAATCTATTGAGATCTTTGTGATCATAAAATATTTTTTTTAAATATTTTTTTTAAAATATGTAAATACTACGTATACAAGAAATAAAATAAAAATTTTATGAAAATTTCATAGTTAAAACACAAATAATAAAATAAAAGATGTCGGTACAAAACATGATTAGAATAGAACAATTAAACAACGAGAACTATGACACGTGGAAAGTTCAAATGGAATCTTTATTAATCAAAAATGATCTATGGGACTATGTTACCGGCAAGGCTATAATAAAAACTGATAAAGAAGATGAATGGAAAAAGTTGGACCAAAAGGCCAAAGCGGACCTAATTCTTGCAATAAGTCCTCCATTATTGAAGGATGTTAAGGATTGTGAATCGGCAAAATTAGTATGGGAAAAATTAAGCAATACATACGACGCAAAAATTCCAACCAGGAAGGCTGCGTTAATGAAAAAATTAATATTAACAAAAGCGTTACATGGGGAAAATATTGAAAACCATGTCTCTAACTTCTTTGATGTAGTGAACAAGTTAAAATCGATTGATATTTCTATAGACGATGACCTCCTATCGATTTTACTGCTGTATAGCTTACCGGATGAATTTGAAAACTTTCGAATAGCGATCGAATCTAGGGAAGCATTGCCCACGCCGTCGTCACTAAAAGTTAAAATTGTAGAAGAATACAACTCACGAGGTACACAGCCATCATCATCGTCAACTACTGCTTTATTTTCAGAACATAATAAAAAACAAAAATATCGACCATTTCAAAATTTTCAAAACTCAAACAGCTTTCAAAAATTTAATCGACGTAAAATAATGTGCTACAGGTGTAAAAAATATGGCCATAAATCTATGGATTGTAAAAGTAAAATTAAAGAAGAAAGAAGTTCTTACGTTGAAGAATCTGCCCATATTGCAACTATTGATAAATCAAACAAACCTTCTAAATGGATATTAGATAGTGGAGCTACATCCCACATGCTCAATGACCCAGGTAAATTTTCAAATTTTAAATATTTAAAAAATGCGCTAGTAAACTTAGCAAATAACGAGACAACAGAAATAGTTGGTAAAGGAGAAGCTGAAATTTTTTCTAAAGGATTTAAAATAAAATTAAAAGACGCGTTGTTAGTACCTGATCTTCGTACTAATTTGATATCAATCAGTAAAATAACTGAAAATAAATATAAAATAATTTTCTCAAATAATGAAGCAGAAATACTAAATAACAAAAATGAAATATTGTTACGAGCGGTTAAACGTAACGGTCTATTTGAAGTGATTACAGATGATCGCCATGAAGTAAATGTAGCCTCGACAAGCAATGATATTCTAATCTGGCATCAAAGGTATGGCCACTTAAACTTTAGAACTTTAAAGGACATGATAAGAAAAAAGCAAGTTAAAGGTATTAATTTAAATAATTTATATAATGACAAACCTATTTGTGAAGTGTGTATCCAAGGCAAACAGACTCAACAACCCTTTTTAAAAGAAAATCGTTTCAGAAAAGATAAACCACTTGAATTAATTTACAGTGATATTTGTGGTCCAATAAATATAAATTCTGCAGGTGGTGCACGTTACTTCATCACTTTTATAGATGACTGCACACGCTGGTGCGAAGTATATTTCTTAAAAAATAAAAGTGATGCTATAAAAGTGTAGATGGATTTTTACAAGTAAAACTTGCGAAAATGAAAACTTAGTGAAAAGAAAGGCCAGATTGGTTGCTAAAGGCTGCTCGCAAATATATGGAATAGATTACCACGATACATACTCTCCAGTTGCCAAACAAAGATCCATTAGAATAATAACTTCAATTGCAGTTAAATTAAATTTAAATCTTTTTCAATATGATGTAACTACGGCATATTTGAATGGTTACTTACAAGAAAAAATCTATATGAAAATACCTGATTTTTTAATAGAATTTAACAACAAAAATGGCGAGTTATCTAATTTTGAAAATAAAGTGTGTATATTAAACAAAGCTCTATATGGGTTAAAACAAAGTGGTAAAATTTGGTACGAAAGGCTAGATAAATTTTTACAGAGTATTGGTTGTATCAAGATGGATTTAGAACCCTGCATATATACATATAAAACAAATGAAAACTTATCAATTATTGGAATTTACGTAGACGACATTCTTTTAGCGTCAAATAGTAGTAAAATAAATAAATGGTTCAAAGAAGAAATTGAAAAAGAGTTTGAAATAAAATACCTTGGTCGAGTTAAACAGTTTTTGGGAATTGAATTCCACCATCTGAACGACGGCAGTATTATTTTATCACAAGAAAATCAAATTAATAAAATACTTAAAAAGTTTTCAATGGAAGAATGTAATACATTAAAAATTCCAATGGATCCAAATGTAAAAATAAGTAAAAAAATGTGTCCATCCACAGAAAAAGAAAGAATAGAAGTATCAAATATCCCTTACCAAAATCTCATTGGATCACTTTTATATATAGCCATTACTACTCGTCCAGACATAGCTTATGCTGTCAGCATTCTAAGTCAATACAACAACAACTTTGGACATGCTCATTGGATAAGCGCAAAAAGAATAGTAAGGTACTTAAAATTTACAAAAACTTATGGTTTGCATTTTAGAAAAACAGAAGAACCTTTACATGGTTACAACGATTCAGATTGGGGATCTAATCAAGACGATCGAAAATCTTATTCTGGCTTTATTTTCAAATGGGGTCAGTGTCCTATATCGTGGGAAGTAAAAAAGCAAAAAACTGTGGCACTATCAAGTGCAGAGGCCGAATATATGGGATTAACTGAGGCAACAAAAGAGGCACTATACTTGACAAGCTTGCTGCATGAATTGAACATAAGGGAATCAAAACCAATAATAATATATAACGATAATAAAAGTGCGCAACTCATTGCAAGCAACCCAACTATCAACAACAGAACAAAGCATATTGATATCAGATATCACTTTATACGTAACGCAGTACAAAATAAGAAAATTGTATTAAAATATGTAAACACAAAATTAATGCCAGCTGATATTTTTACAAAACCATTACCAATTTGTAAATTTAATGAATGCTTAAAAGAATTAGGTGTAAAAGAAAATAGCAATAGCAACAGCAATTAATTTTTTTTTAAATAAACAATATTTTAGAGTATATTTAAAGAATAGTAAAAAAAAAAAAAAAAAAAAAAAAAAGAAATAAAATTTGAATTGTATAACTTAAAAAAAAAAAAAAAAAAAAATTTAATTAAATGTTTCTATAGATTATTATTTTAATTGAGATAAATAATTTTATGTTTTGTAATTTTTTGAACTTGAATTTATTTAATAATTGATTTACTGAATTTATTAAATTAAAAGAAAAATATTTGTTGAGGGAGTTCCATGTTAATGTATTGTAATAATTTAACTTGATAAAACAACTAAATATTTTATTGCACTCCATCCTATTAAAATTATGTCAACTATATTAGCTAACAGTTATAACTTTATGATATTGTTTTTTTTTGTATGTACAAAATTACCATATGTATGAATTATTTTTTTAGTCTGTAATTACCATCGTAAGAATAAACATTAAATTGAATCAACCTTGTTTTTATTATAACATTAATAATAATTAATAAATAATTAATAATTATTAAAAAATAAATAATAATAATTAATAATAATTAATAAATAATTAACAATAATTAATAATATTTATTAAATAATTAACAATTATTAATAAATAATTAATAATAATTAATAAATAATTAATAAATAATTAATAAATAATTAATAATAATTAATAAATAATTAATAAATAATTAATAATAATTAATAAATAATTAATAAATAATTAATAATAATTAAAAAAAAATTAATAATAATTAATAAATAATTAATAATAATTAATAAATAATTAACAATTTTTAATAAATAATTAATAATAATTAATAAACAATTAATAAATAATTAATAATAATTAATAAATAATTAATAATAATTAATAAATAATTAATAAATAATTAATAATAATTATAAAATAAAAAATAATAATTAATAAATAGATAAAAATAATTAATAAATATTTAATAATAATTAATTAATAAATAACAATTATTAATAAATAATTAACAATTATTAATAAATAATTAACAATTATTAATAAATAATTAACAATTATTAATAAATAATTAACAATTATTAATAAATAATTAACAATTATTAATAAATAATTAACAATTATAAATAAATAATTAATCATAATTAATAAATAATTAATAAATAATTAATAATAATTAATAAATAATTAATAATAATTAATAAATAATTAATAATAATTAATAAATAATTAATAATACTTAATAAATAATTAATAATAATTAATAAATAATTAATAATAATTAATAAATAATTAATAATAATTAATAAATAATTAACAATTATTCATAAATAATTAACATTTATTAATAAATAATTAATAATAATTAATAAATAATTAATAAATCATTAATAATAATAATAAATAATTAATAATAATTAATAAATAATTAATAAATAATTAATAACAATTAATAAATAATTAATAAATAATTAATATTAATAAATAAATAATTAATAAATAATTGATAATAAATAATTAATAATAATAATAAATAATTAATAATACTTAATAAATAATTAATAATAATTAATAAATAATTAATAAATAATTAATAATAATTAATAAATAATTAACAATTATTAATAAATAAATAATAATAATTAATAAATAATTAATAAATAATTAATAATAATTAATAAATAATTAATAATAATTTATAAATAATAATTAATAAATATTAATAATAATTAATAAATAATTAATAATAATTAATAAATAATTAATAATAATTAATAAATAATTAATAATACTTAATAAATAATTAATAATAATTATTAAATAATTAATAATAATTAATAATAATTAATAAATAATTAATAAATAATAATTAACAATTATTAATAAATAATTAATAATAATTGATAAATAATTAATAAATAATTAATTATAATTAATAAACAATTAATAATAATTAATAAATAATTAATAATAATTAATAAATAATTAATAATAATTAATATATAATAATTAATAAATAATTAATAATAATTAATAAATAATTAATAATACTTAATAAATAATTAATATAAATTAATAATAATTAATAATAATTAATTATAATTAATAAATAATTAATAATAATTAATAAATAATTAATTATAATTAATAAATAATAAATAATTAATTATAATTAATAAATAATTAACAATAATTAATAAATAATTAATAATAATTAATAAATAATTAATAAATGATTAATAATAATTAATATATAATATATAATTAATAATAATTAATAAATAATTAATAATAATTAATAAATAATTAATAATAATTAATAAATAATTAATAATAACTAATAAATAATTAACAATTATTAATAAATAATTAATAATAATCAATAAATAATTAATAAATAATTTATAATAATTAATAAATAATTAATAATAATTAATAAATAATTAATAATAAATAATAAATATTTAATAATAATTAATTAATAATTAACAATTATTAATAAACAATTAATAATAATTAATAAACAATTAGTAAATAATTAATAATAATTAATAAATAATTAATACTAATAATAATTATTTATTAAAATTAATAAATAATTGATAATAATTAATAAATAATTAATAATTATTAAAAAATAAATAATAATAATTAATAAATAATTAACAATAATTTATAGATAATTAATAATAATTAATAAATATTTAACAATAATTAATAAATAATTAATAATATTTAAAAAATAATTAATAGTATTAAATAAATAATTAATAATAATTAATAAATAATTAATTAATAATAATTAATAAATAATTAATAATAATTAATAGATAATTAAAAATAATTAATAAATAATTAATAAATAATTAATAATAATTAATAAATAATTAATAATAATTAATAAATAATTAATAATAATTAATAAATAATTAACAATAATTAATAAATAATTAATAATATTTAATAAATAATTAATAATAAATAATAAATAATTAACAATAATTAATAAATAATTAATAAATAATTAATAATAATTAATAAATAATTAATAAATAATTAAAAATAATTAAAAAATAATTAATAATAATTAATAAATAATTATTAATAATGAATAATAATTAATAAATAATGAATAATAATTAATAAATAATTAATAATAATTAATAAATAATTAATGATACTAAATAAATATTTAATAATAATTATTAAATAATTAATAATAATTAATAAATAATTAATAATAATTAATAAATAATTAACAATTATTAATAAATAATTTATAATAATTAATAAATAATTAATAAATAATTAATAATAATTAATAAATAATTAACAATTATTAATAAATAATTTATAATAATTAATAAATAATTTATAATAATTAATAAATAATTAATAATAATTAATAAATAATAATTAATAAATAATTAATAATACTTAATAAATAATTTATATAAATTAATAATAATTAATAATAATTAATTATAATTAATAAATAATTAATAATAAATAATTAATAATAATAATAATAAATAATTAATAACACTTAATAAATGATTAATAATAATTAATAAATAATTAATAAATAATTAATAATAATTAATAAATAATTAATAATAATTAATAAATAATTAATTATAATTAATAAATAATTTACAATAATTAATAAATAATTAATAATAATTAATAAATAATAAATAAATAATTAATAATAATTAATAAATAATTAATATATAATTAATAATAATTAATAAATAATTAATAATAATTAATAAATAATTAATAATAATTAATAAATAATTAACAATTATTAATAAATAATTAATAATAATTAATAAATAATTAATAAATAATCAATAATAATTAATAAATAATTAATAAATAATTAATAATAATTAATAAATAATTAATATATAATATATAATTAATAATAATTAATAAATAATTAATAATAATTAATAAATAATTAATAATAATTATTAAATAATTAATAATAATTAATAAATAATTAATAATAATTAATAAATAATTAACAATTATTAATAAATAATTAATAATAATCAATAAATAATTAATAAATAATTTATAATAATTAATAAATAATTAATAATAATTAATAAATAATTAATAATAATTAATAAATATTTAATAATAATTAATAAACAATTAACAATTATTAATAAACAATTAATAATAATTAATAAACAATTAATAAATAATTAATAATAATTAATAAATAATTAATAATAATTAATAAATAATTAATAATAATTAATAAATAATTAATAATTATTAAAAAATAAATAATAATAATTAATAATAATTAATAAATAATTAACAATAATTAATAGATAATTAATAATAATTAATAAATATTTAACAATAATTAATAAATAATTAATAATATTTGAAAAATAATTAATAGTATTAAATAAATAATTAATAATAATTAATAAATAATTAATAATAATTAATAAATAATTAATAATAATTAATAAATAATTAATAAATAATTAATAATAATTAATAAATAATTAATAATAATTAATAAATAATTAATAATAATTAATAAATAATTAATAATAATTAATAAATAATTAATAATAATTAATAAATAATTAATAATAATTAATAAATAATTAATAATAATTAATAAATAATTAACAATAATTAATAAATAATTAATAATATTTAATAAATAATAAATAATAAATAATTAACAATTAACAATAATTAATAAATAATTAATAAATAATTAATAATAATTAATAAATAATTAATAAGTAATTAATAATAATTAAAAAATAATTAATAATAATTAATAAATAATTAATAATAATTAATAAATAATTAACAATTATTAATAAATAATTTATAATAAATAATTAATAAAGTTTTTTTTTTATTTATTTATTTATTTAGTATTAAATACTATTAATAAAATTTATTACAAATTTAAATTCATTTTTAAATTCATTTTTAAATTACTCCATATTATAAATTATTCAGTTACAATTCAATATTATTTAGTTTCAAATTCAAACTCAGTTACAAAATTTTTTTATAAATTTAAAATTCAACAATACACACAACATTAATAGGTATATACAAAAAATATAATATAAAATTAAGCGAAATATTTCTCTAAGAGAAATTAAAAAAAAAAAAAGAATATTATTAAAATATAAGATATACATTATTTATTTAAATATGATTTATTAAAAGGTTTTTAAATTTTCTTAAATTTTTTTCATTTTTAATGTTGTTAGGTAGGTCATTAAACCATTTCAAACCGTTATACATGACATTTTTTTTTACATTTTCATTTCGAAAGAAATTAAGTCTGAAGTTGAAAATATTTCTAAGATGATAATGGTGTACATCCTGGACGAGAGTTAAATTTCTAGTTAAGTAGTGCGGTAGAAGACCATTCTTCATTTTAAAGACA
>OX352774.1:158647109-158807109 GCA_947095535.1 Poecilobothrus nobilitatus | reverse complement strand
ATAATAATAATTAAAATTATAAATAGTAATAATAATAATAATAATAATAATAATTGTAATTATAATTATAATAATAATAATAAATTATTATAATAACAAGTAATAATGGTAATAATAATAAAAATTATAATAAAAATAATAATAATAATAATAATAATTAAAATTATAAATAATAATAATAATAATATTTAATAATAATAATAATAATTAATAATAAAAATAATAATTAATAATAATAATAATTAATAATAATAATAATAATTAAAATTACAAATAATAATAATAATTATAATAATAATATTTAATAATAATAAAAATAATAATAATAATAATTAAAATTATAAATAGTAATAATAATAATAATAATTAATAATAATAACAAGTACTAATGGTAAGAATAATAATAATAATAATAATAATAAAAATAATAATAATAGTAATAATTAAAATTATAAATAATAATAATAATATTTAATACTTAATAATAATAATAATAAAAATTAAAAATAATAATAAAAATAAAAATAATAATAATACTAATAGTAATAATAATAATAATTAATAATAATAATAATAATTAATAATAATATTTAATAATTAATAATAATAATAAAAATAAAAATTAATAATAATAATAATAATAAAATAATATTAATAATAATAAAATAATGATAATAATAATTTTTTTTTTTTTTTATTAGCAATTGATACATGTTAATTTGTTACATAAATAGCATATACTGTTACATTAGAATTTAATTTTGACCTTAGCCAAAGCTGTCTGGTCGTATAGAATTTTACAATATTAATATTTTATTATTATTAGAAGATAAATTATATATATATTTTTTTTTGTTTGAATTATTGCAATAATTAAAATTAGGTGCCTATTCAGATCTAGTTAATGTTTTTATTTTTATTTTATATTGGTCTTTATTTGTTTTATTGTTTATTTTCTTCTTATTTTTGTTTTTTTTTTTTTGGAACATAAACATCAACCAATGCATTTTTTTTTTTTTTTATTATAATCCAATTTTTTTTATTATAATTTTATTATGTCTACATTTCGATAGTTTTTTTTTAAATTCTTTTTATTCTTTTATTTTTGTTTTAATTTAGAAAACCTGTTATTTGGTGTTCAGTATACTTTGCTAATATGTAGTTTATGAAAATACTTAAACCATTGAAATTCCATTTGTAATACATAAACTAACCCATCAGAAATACTATAATTCTTTTTTTGAAAACACTTGTGCTCTGAAATTTCCTTCAATTCTCTTGGTAAATTATTAAAGGTCTGGAGGCAATTATAAAGACAATTATTCTTCTGCTTATCTGTTTTAAATAGCGAAAGATAGAAATTGGATTTATTTCTGGTATTGTAGGTGTGAAAGTCTATATTTCGGTTAAGAATAAAATTGTGTTTAATTTTGTTGTTAACCATTTTATATGCTAACAGGTACAGTTCACGCTTGCAAAGGTTATCAAAAGAAA
The DNA here is from genome assembly GCA_947095535.1 of Poecilobothrus nobilitatus. Classification (NCBI taxonomy): domain Eukaryota; kingdom Metazoa; phylum Arthropoda; class Insecta; order Diptera; family Dolichopodidae; genus Poecilobothrus; species Poecilobothrus nobilitatus. The sequence goes on along the minus strand of OX352774.1, from coordinate 158,805,615 downwards.
TGTACTGATAAGTGTATAATTGATGTGTAGGATATCTTAACGGATAACTATGTATAGATTTTATTGATTTTTTGTGTAAAATGTCTAATTTTTTAATGTACGATTGCGTCGTCCTGCACCATATAGGATTTAAGTAACTTAAGTGTGATGAAATATAGGATGAAAATATTAGGAATAAGACGTCTTTACTAAAAAAATTTCTTAGTCTCCTTAAAATAAAGATATATGGCGATATTTTCTTGATAACATGATCGATGTGTGGAAACCATTTGAGTTTATTATCTATCACTAAACCTAGATAGTTAAAATGATCGACTAGTTCTAGTGATTCATGCTTATAATTAATGTTAAAGTTATGCCAAGTTTTGTTCTCAAATAACATAATTTTAGTCTTTTTTATATTTAAGGACAATTTGTTTTTCTTAACCCATTCCTCCACGATAACTAAATCAGATAAAATGGCGCTTTTTATCTCAGATTCAGTGTCCATAGCATATTTGATAACTGCATCGTCTGCGTATAATTGGATGTTTCCTTTGAGTGCTAGGTGAGTAATATCATCGATATAAATTTTGAATAGGTCAGGCCCCAGAATTGAGTCTTGGGGAACACCCTTTTTAACATGGATAAAATTGCTACAGCTATCATTTACGCATACTCTTTGTTTTCTTTGCAATAGGTATGTTTCGAAGAAATGTATGTCATTATTGCTCAAGTTTAGTTTAAGTAATTTATAGAGTAATATTTCGTGATCTACACAGTGAAAGGCTTTTTGAAGATCGATAAAAATACACCTCGTGTGTTTACCTTTATCCATACTTCGAGTAACAAAATCCGTTAAAGCAAGGCATGTGGCGGTAGTATTGGAATTCTCTTCGAAGCCGTACTGATCTTGGTGAAGGATAGCATTATTTTTGAAGAAGAAGGTTTGTCGATTTTTGATAATTTTTTCAAAAATTTTTGAAAAAGTGCTTAAGACGGATATAGGTCGATAATTTGTTGCACTGGTTACGCTTCCACCTTTATAGATAGGAGTTACCACAGCAGATTTGAGTGAATCTGGAAAGGTTGAGGTGAGAAACGAATCGGTAACATAATCCGTTAAAATAGGAAACAGTTCAGTGGAGAATTTTTGTACAAATTTTGCAGAGATATAATCATACCCTGTCGCTGATGAAGATTTAAGAGAATCAATTGCGTCTTTGACTTCCGTTAAATTTGTTGGAGTTAGTTGAAAAGGAGAAAATATGTTTCTACTAACTTTCCCCAAAAATTCTTTGTCAATTGGACATAAATCAATATCAAGGGTATCAGTGACATTAACGAAGAAAGTATTTAATAAGTCACTTATTTGTTGGGGATTTTCTATCACTTTATTGTTGTGTTTTAAGGTTTTGATCTGATTACCAATTTTTGAAATACTTTTATTGTACATAATTTTTTTATACAAGGTCCACAGTTTCCTACTATCACTAGGATCCTTAGAAATAGTTAGGTTACAATAATTTGTTTTAGCCTGCATAACTAGTTTTTTTACTTTTTTTTTATAAAAAGCATATAGATCATTAGTTTTAGCATCATTAGGGTACTTCTTCTTGTAATTAAAAAAGGAGTCGCGAATTTTTATAATTTTTATAATATCAGGAGTCATACATTCATGTTTTTTTTTAGTATTGGTCACCGTGATTACTCTCGTATGCTCTTTTATAAGCAACGACAAGGCATGCACGAATTCGTCAAAACGGTAGTTGTTTTGGTAAATCTTTGACCAAAAGCTATTGGACGATAAGTTATTGTAATCTAATACAGTTTTGTAAGTAGTGGCATTCTCTTTAGTGCATGGATTTAGGTTTGTACTAATAAAAAACATTTGATGATCCGATAGCGGAGTGTCTATAATATGTAAATTATATTCATATTCGGTTACATCGGAAATAAAGTGATCAATTATGGATTTATAATTTTTGTCAATTCTTGTCGCAATCTGTTCATACATTTTGTTGTAGATTAAATATCCGCTAGAGAGTAAAACCTGAGATTTTAGTTTATAACCTCCTTGTTGAGTTTGTCCAGTAGATTTATATTGAAATCCCCTAAAATTAGCGATCTTTTAAAGGAAGAAGTAATTAAATCAAGTTTATTTATAAAGTCTATTTTAGTTTGTTGAGATCTATAAAAAGACATGAGGTTTAAATTTTGTTTTAGTAATCTAACTATCAAAAAGTTGGAATTATTGCATTCTTCCTCAAGGATGGGAGCGCTACTAATATTTTCCGCCACAAATATAGCGACACCCCCGTACGTAATGTTCCGAATTGATTCAGTACGATTAGAAAAATATCCAGTGTACCCGGGTAGATTGAAAAATTGGTTTTCAGATTTATGTAACCAAATTTCCGCTAAAACTATTACATGTATTACACATCCATATGAATTAATTAGTATTTCAAGATCATTTAACTTATTCCTTAGACTTCTAATGTTTAAATACAAAATGTTTAAATTATGTTTGTATTTCATCATCACACTTTTGGGTAACTCTGTATAATAATTTACTTTCATATCATTCTCAATATTATAAGATGTCATTAATATTTACGATAAGAATAAAGAATTAGAATAAAGCCCGTTAGATAGTAGATAGAAAAATTTAAAAGTTGAAATCAGTATTAATCCGGCATCAAATAAAAACGCATCGAAGTAAAGTGAGGTAGAGATTAAGTAAATTAATAATTTATTTTTAATTTTAATTTTAAGAAATTTCCTAATTATATTTATTATAGCTTTAATTGTAGTTTGAATTATAGTTTTTGTAAATGTTTTAAAATATAAGTTGGAATCTTTAAATAAATTTTGTATGTTTTCAAAAAATAAAAGAAAATCTAATAGTAAGATTAGGTTATGTATTAAAATAAAATTGCAATATGGTTTAATATGTACTGATCGCGGCGGGCTATTTTTAAGAAAAATAAATTGTAATTTGTAAAAATTAAAGTGTTGATGTAGAAAAAAAATATTGTTGATGTGAATGTTAAAAAAATTGAATAAAAATAAGCAAATATAAAATTTAATAGAAAAATAATTATTTTTAAGTTAAATGCAAAATTGTAAATAAAGAATCTAATTGATAGATTTTTAAAAAAATTATAGTGTTTTTTTTGTATTTTAAATAACATGTGCAAAAGAAATATACTGAAAGCTTTCAGAAAAAAATTATGCAGTATAATTAAATAATAAGTTCTAATAAAAATATAGTAAATACAAAAACAAAAAAAAAATAATAAGTTACGGGCATTAGTGAAAGAGGAAAAGAGATGAAATATTGCTTCAGAAATTTGTAAAATTGTGTTATTTCTATTAATATCAAGATTATAATTAATTATCCAAATTTCTATTTTTAATTTTCGTGATGTCATTAAAATTATTAATATTATAAATTTTACTGGACGCAGATTTACGAATTTTAATAATATTGTCTTTAATCCATAAATATTGAAAATTACAATTAATTTTGAGTTGTTTAGCTTCATAGTATAATTTTTTTTGAAAATGAGATAGATGATTCCTGAAGCATCTCTCTGTTTCATTTCTCTGTTCTCTGTTTTCCTCTTTACTTGCAAAAAATTCTGAGGTGTATATATGCTGATTCTTTCTTTTTAACATAAGCTCTTCTTTAATTGCATAAGATCGTAGACGCACTACATGTTGTTTAATATTATTATCGCCGCCAATTTTTGAGTTAAATAATTCAAATCGCTCGATATCATCCATGTTAATATCAGGCTTTATTTTTTTGTTTTTTAAATTACCTGTATTGGGTAGTAAACCCGCGACCACAATGTTGTTCCTGTTTTTTATTTGGTGATCTTTATCAATTAGAGATTCCAAAAAGCAGACCTTGTCTTCTAGCAGTTTTTGTCTTTTGCTGTTTTCCAACATATCTTTTTTTATGTTTTCCAGGGTACAGTCGACCGGGTTGAATGACTCAAGATCCATTGCTTTCTCAGAAATATTTAAAATTGTTGAACAGCCATTGTACAAGCTATTCGTTGCATCATTAATTACCTTTGTTGTAACTCGATTAAACCAGGATCAGGGCTATTTTCATTGCGATTTTCTTCCGACCCATTTGCAACACTCGTCTCCAATAATTCATCTTCCTGGGAACTTTGATCACCATCGGCTAACACAAATGATTAATTTGCTGAGGGGCAGTTTTTGCAGCGCCATAACATTTTGGCACTACAAATATTTTCAAAAAGAACTTCAGAAAAACTCCTCCACAAGATCCACTGCATCGCACTGCTTTACTATTCACATAAATAGTTTTTTGGCAAATAACACATTTAACCATTTTATTAGGTTGTATGGTAGATAATTGCGCGCAAAATTCCAGAACGTTTAAAAAATGGTGTTGTAAATAACGAAGCAGCCTTTAATTATTTTTTTTTTTATTTATTTTTTTTTTTTGTACTTTTTTTTCTATGTTTAGGTAACTAAATAAATTGAGATAAATTTTTATTTTTTTTTTCTTTTATTAATTTAGCCAGGAGCATAAAAATTTTACAACCAATCGATTTGACGTTTTCAAACAAAAAAACTAATTAAAATTATAAATAATAATAATTAAAATTATAAATAATAATAATAATTAATAATAATAATTTATAATAACAACAATAATAATAATTATAATAATAATAATAATTAATAATAATAATAATAATATTTAATAATTAATAATAATAATAAAAATAAAAATTAATAATAATAATAATAAAATAATATTAATAATAATTATAATTATAATAATAATAATTAATAATAATAACAATTAATAATGATAATAATAATAATAATAATTATAATAATAATAATAATAATTATAATAATAATAATATTTAATAATTAATAATAGTAATAATACTAATAATTAATAATAATAATAATAACAATAATAATAATAATAATATTTAAAAATAATAATAATAATAATAATAAAAATAATAATAATAATAATAATAATAATTAATAATAATAATAATTAATAATAATAATTTATAATAACAACAATAATATTAATAAAAATCATAATAATAATAAAAATAATATTTAATAATTAATAATAATAATAATATTAATAATAATAATAATTAATAATAATAAAAATAATAAATTTTAATAATTAATAATAATAAAATAATTAAAAATAATAATAATTAATAATAATAATAATTTATAATAACAACAATAAAAATAATAATATTAATAAAAATCATAATAATAATAGTAGTAAATATAATAATAATAATATTTAAAAATAATAATAATAAAAATAATAATAATAATAATTAATAATAATAATATATAATAACAACAATAATAATAATAATATTAATAAAAATCATAATAATAATAATAATTAATAATAATAATAATAATATTTAAAAATAATAATAATAACTTATAATAATAATAATAATAATAATATAAAAATCATAATAATAATAATAATTAATAATAATAATAGTAATAATAATAATAATTATAATAATAATAATAATAATATTTAATAATATTTAATAATTAATAATAGAAATATAAATAATAATAATTAATAATACCTATAATAATAATAATAATAATAAATATAATATTAATAATAATAATATTTAAAAATAATAATAATAATTTATAATAATAACAATAATTATAATAATAAAAATCATAATGATAATAATAATTAATAATAATAATATTTAATAATTAATAATAATATTAATAATTAATAATAATAATAGTAATAATAATAATAATTGATAATAACAATAATTTTTAATAATTATTAATAATAATAATAATTAATAATAATGATAGTAACAGTAATAATAATAATAATAATAATAATAATAATAACAATAATAATAATAATAATTGTAATAATAATAATAATATTAATAATAATAATATAAATAAAAATAATAATAATAATTATAATAATATATAATTTTTAATAATAATAATAATTAATAATAATGATAGTAACAGTAATAATAATAATAATAATAATAATAACAATAATAATAATAATAATTGTAATAATAATAATAATTTTAATAATAATAATATAAATAAAAATAATAATAATAATTATAATAATAATTAATGATAATAATAATAATAAAATAATATTAATAATAATAAAATAGTAAAAATAATAATTAAAATTATAAATAATAATAATAATAAAAAATAATAAATAATTATTAATAATAATTAATAAATAATTAATAATAATTAATAAATAATTAATAATAGTTACGAAATAATTAATAATATGTAATAAATAATGAATAATAATGAATAAATAATTAATAATAATTAATAAATAATTAATAAATAATTAATAATAATTAATAAATAATAAATAAATAATTAATAATAATTAATAAATATTTATAAATAATCAATAATAATTAATAAGTAATATATAAATAATTAATAATAATTATTAAATAATTAATAATAATTAATAAATAATTAAAAATAATTAACAAATAATTAAGAATAATTATTAAACAATTAATAATAATTATTAAATTATTAATAATAATTATTAAATAATTAAAAATAATTATTAAATAATTACTAAGTAATTAATAATAATTAATTAATAATTAATTCTATTTAAAAAATAATTAATAATAGTTAAAAAATAATTAATAATAATTAACAAATAATTAATAATAATTAATAAATAATGAATAATAATAAATAAATAATTAATAATAATTAATAAATACCTAATAATAATTAATAAACAATTAATAATAAGTAATTAATCATAAATAATAATTAATAAATAATTAATAATAATTAATAAATAATTAATATTATTATAATTATTATAATAAATAATAAATTTATTAATTATTATTAATAAATAATTAATAATAATTAATAAATAATTAATAAAAATTAATAAATAATTAATAAAAATTAATAAATAATTAATAATAATTAATAAATAATTAATAATAATTATTAAATAATTAATCATTAATAAGTAAATAATAATATTTAAACAATAATAAGTAATTAATAATAAGTAAAAAATAGTTAATAAATAAATAATTATAATTAATAATAATAATTAATAAATAATTAATAATAATTAATAATAAATAATTAATATTAATTAATATATAATTGATAATAAATAATTAATAATATTTATTAAATAATTAATAATAATTAACAAATAATAATTAATAAATAATTAATAATAATTATATATAATTAATAATAATAAAAAAATAATTAATAATAATGAATAATAATGAATAAATAATTAATAATAATTAATAAATAATTAATAATAATTAATACATAATCACTAATAATTAATAGATAATTAATAGTAATTAATAAATATTTAATAATAATTAATAAATAATTAATAAGTAATTAATTATAATTAATTAAAAATTAATAATAATTAAGAAATACTTAATAATAATTAAAAAATAATTAATAATAATTAATAAAAAAATAATAATAATAATAATTATAATTATAATAATAATAATTAATAATAATAACAATTAATAATAATAATAATAATAATAATTATAATAATAATAATTATAATAATAATAATATTTAATAATTAATAATAGTAATAATACTAATAATTAATAATAATAATAATAACAATAATAATAATAATAATATTTAAAAATAATAATAATAATAATAAAAATAATAATAATAATAATAATAATAATTAATAATAATAATAATTAATAATAATAATTTATAATAACAACAATAATATTAATAAAAATCATAATAATAATAAAAATAATATTTAATAATTAATAATAATAATAATATTAATAATAATAATAATTAATAATAATAAAAATAATAAATTTTAATAATTAATAATAATAAAATAATTAAAAATAATAATAATTAATAATAATAATAATTTATAATAACAACAATAAAAATAATAATATTAATAAAAATCATAATAATAATAGTAGTAAATATAATAATAATAATATTTAAAAATAATAATAATAATAATAAAAATAATAATAATAATAATAATAATAATTAATAATAATAATATATAATAACAACAATAATAATAATAATATTAATAAAAATCATAATAATAATAATAATTAATAATAATAATAATATTTAAAAATAATAATAATAACTTATAATAATAATAATAATATAAAAATCATAATAATAATAATAATTAATAATAATAATAGTAATAATAATAATAATTATAATAATAATAATAATAATATTTAATAATATTTAATAATTAATAATAGTAATATAAATAATAATAATTAATAATACTTATAATAATAATAATAATAATAATAATAATAAATATAATATTAATAATAATAATATTTAAAAATAATAATAATAATTTATAATAATAACAATAATTATAATAATAAAAATCATAATGATAATAATAATTAATAATAATAATATTTAATAATTAATAATAATATTAATAATTAATAATAATAATAGTAATAATAATAATAATTGATAATAACAATAATTTTTAATAATTATTAATAATAATAATAATTAATAATAATGATAGTAACAGTAATAATAATAATAATAATAATAATAATAATAATAATAACAATAATAATAATAATAATTGTAATAATAATAATAATATTAATAATAATAATATAAATAAAAATAATAATAATAATTATAATAATATTTAATTTTTAATAATAATAATAATTAATAATAATGATAGTAACAGTAATAATAATAATAATAATAATAATAACAATAATAATAATAATAATTGTAATAATAATAATAATATTAATAATAATAATATAAATAAAAATAATAATAATAATTATAATAATAATTAATGATAATAATAATAATAAAATAATATTAATAATAATAAAATAATAATAATAATAATTAAAATTATAAATAATAATAATAATAAAAAATAATAAATAATTATTAATAATAATTAATAAATAATTAACAATAATTAATAAATAATTAATAATAGTTACGAAATAATTAATAATATGTAATAAATAATGAATAATAATGAATAAATAATTAATAATAATTAATAAATAATTAATAAATAATTAATAATAATTAATAAATAATAAATAAATAATTAATAATAATTAATAAATATTTATAAATAATCAATAATAATTAATAAGTAATATATAAATAATTAATAATAATTATTAAATAATTAATAATAATTAATAAATAATTAAAAATAATTAACAAATAATTAAGAATAATTATTAAACAATTAATAATAATTATTAAATTATTAATAATAATTATTAAATAATTAAAAATAATTATTAAATAATTACTAAGTAATTAATAATAATTAATTAATAATTAATTCTATTTAAAAAATAATTAATAATAGTTAAAAAATAATTAATAATAATTAACAAATAATTAATAATAATTAATAAATAATGAATAATAATGAATAAATAATTAATAATAATTAATAAATACCTAATAATAATTAATAAACAATTAATAATAAGTAATTAATCATAAATAATAATTAATAAACAATTAATAATAATTAATAAATAATTAATATTATTATAATTATTATAATAAATAATAAATTTATTAATTATTATTAATAAATAATTAATAATAATTAATAAATAATTAATAAAAATTAATAAATAATTAATAAAAATTAATAAATAATTAATAATAATTAATAAATAATTAATAATAATTATTAAATAATTAATCATTAATAAGTAAATAATAATATTTAAACAATAATAAGTAATTAATAATAAGTAAAAAATAGTTAATAAATAAATAATTATAATTAATAATAATAATTAATAAATAATTAATAATAATTAATAATAAATAATTAATATTAATTAATATATAATTGATAATAAATAATTAATAATATTTATTAAATAATTAATAATAATTAACAAATAATAATTAATAAATAATTAATAATAATTATATATAATTAATAATAATAAAAAAATAAGTAATAATAATGAATAATAATGAATAAATAATTAATAATAATTAATAAATAATTAATAATAATTAATAAATAATCACTAATAATTAATAGATAATTAATAGTAATTAATAAATATTTAATAATAATTAATAAATAATTAATAAGTAATTAATTATAATTAATTAAAAATTAATAATAATTAAGAAATACTTAATAATAATTAAAAAATAATTAATAATAATTAATTAATAATTAATAATAATTAATTAATAATTTATAATAAATAATTAATAAAATTTTATAAATAATTAATAATAATTAATAAATATTTAATAATAATTATTAAACAATTGATAAGTAATTAATAATAATAAATAAATAGTTAATAAATAATAAATAATTAATAAATAATTAATAATAGTTAATAATTAATTAATAATAATTAATAAATAAATGATTAATAATAATTAATAATAAATATATTATAAATAATAAATAATAATTATTAATTAATTAATAATAATTAATAAATATTAATTAATTAAAAATTATTATTAATAATTAATAATAATTATTATAGAATTAATAATAATAATTTAATAATTATTATTAATTACTTAATAATTATTCTTAATTATTTGTTAATTATTTTTAATTATTTATTAATTATTATTAATTATTAAATAATTTATTAGAAATTTACAATTATATAAATTATAGAAAGTACAATTACATGAAATCACAAAACTATATAATGTTAATTAGTATTTGACAATGTATTGATTCTCTCAATTACATTTTTAAAATCTTTTACTTTGTTAATTCTTCGAAAAATATTCGAAACTATTTTTAAGACTTTTTACAATATAATTATTCTTAGTTAGTTCTAATAAAGCATCTGATGAATTAGGAATAAATTTGTTTTATTCCAACACAGGTTATGGGCCCAAGTGCATGATAATAAAATAATTAAAAAAAAAAAAAACAAAAAAAAAAAAACAAAAGTAATAAAATTTTTTTTTTGGATAATAAAATAAAAATTAATTAGTTTAATTTTTAATTTGATATGAACTGAACCAAGTTATAAATTTATTTATTGTAATTTCAAATAAAATTAATATAATATTAAAAACCGGTTTGGTGTATAATTAAAAAAAAAAATTTTTTTTTTTGGCACGTGCGAATTTTATTATTTTTAGATTTATAAAAATAATATTTATTAATAAAAAATGAGTTCACTTTATCAAATCGATAAAGTTAATGAACAAAACTACGAAAGTTGGAAAATCCAAATGAAATCTGTTCTCATCCATAGTAATTTTTGGACAAATATAAGGTCCATAGCACCAACTGATAAAGAAGAAAAAGAAAAGGTTTTGGCGATGATTGATTTAAGTATAAAACCGTCACAGTTATTACATATTAAAAACTGCAAAACTTCAAAAGAAGCTTGGAAAAAGTTGGAAGAAACCTATCAACCATGTGGTCCAGCCAGAAAAGTGCAACTATTTAAACAGTTAATCAGTTTGAAAATGACGGAAAATTCTAATGTAAGTAGCCATATAAATGCTTTCTTTAGTGTGGTGGAAAAAATAAAAGAATTAGAAATCGAGGTAGCGGATGAGTTCTTGGCAATTTTACTTTTAACAAGTTTGCCCAAAAGCTATGAAAACTTCACCATTGCAATTGAATCTAGAGACCAACTACCATCAACACATGTTCTCAAAACAAAATTATTAGAAGAAGGGCAAAGACGTGAAGGTGAAGCGGTAAATGAAAATTCAACCGCGTTCTATATTAAAAATCAGTCGACTCAACAAAAATACAGAGCGGCGACGGCTGATCAATCTGGTCACCAAAAATATAAATCGATGGCGGTGGTTCACCCAAAAAACAAAAATAAAATAAAATGCTATAAGTGTGGTAGGAGAGGTCATTATGCAGCTGACTGTAATTCAAATAAAAATCCAAAAAACGGAAACTTTAATACAAACACACATTCATTTGCTATGTTAAATGCTATGTCACTGCCTATGTTAAATAAAAAAACTTGGGTTCTGGATAGTGGTACTACAAGTCATATATGTAGTAATAAAGATTTATTTTCGCATATAACTACATTCAAGGAAAAAATTGAATTAGCAAACAATAACTATGTATGGTCCGAAGGAATTGGTGACGAAGGAATTTGGAATTATAAATTTAAAAAATGCTTTATTTGTGCCATCGTTAATTACTAATTTTATTTCAATTAATAAAGTAAGTGAAAACAATTTTGTTACTGAATTTGTAAATGATACTGCTATTATAAAAAATAAAAGAAATCAGTATGTACTAGTAGCTAAAAGAATAAATAATTTGTTTGTTTATGGAAATGAATTTAATAAAATGCATAAGTTATGTAACATGGTTAATAATAATAATGGAGATTTTTTACTTTGGCATGAAAGATATGGCCATCTTAATCTAAACAGCTTAAATTTATTATACAAAAAGGAAATGGTACGCGGGTTAAATTTAAAAAATGAAATTAAAGTTCCGATACAATGTCAAGTTTGCTTGAAAGCTAAAATTAGCACATTTCCATTTTTAAAATCAGAATCTCGTAGTAAACATATTTTGGAAATTATTCATAGTGATATTTGTGGCCCTATGAAAGTTACTTCACTAGGTGGTGCCAGATATTTTTTACTCTTTATTGATGATTTTTCGAGGAAGATTTTTGTCTATTTTTTGAAAGCAAAAAGTGAAGCTTTTAACACATTTAAAAATTTTAAAGCAATGCTAGAAAATCAAACTTCTCGTAAAATAAAAATTCTTCGAACAGACAACGGATGTGAATATTTAAGTTCAAATTTTTCAAACTATTTAAATGAAAATGGAAATAAGCGGCAACTAACGATTCAATATACACCACAGCAAAATGGAGTTACCGAACGCGCGAACCGAACTGTCGTTGAAATGGCACGGTGCATGCTGATCAGTTCCGAATTACCTGAATCTTTATGGGCAGAGGCTGTAAACACAGCAGTGTATATAAGGAACCGTTCACCAACAAAAATTTTGGAAAGTAAAACACCATGTGAGGTTTGGTACAATAAAAAACCAAATGTCTCACATTTTAAAGTATTTGGATGTCAAGCTGTTTCACTAGACAAACAGCCAAACAAATCAAAATTTACACCAAAAGGTAGAGAGTGTAAAATGGTGGGATATTACAGAGAATCTAAAGGTCGTAAATCTATAAAGGTCGTGATGTGAAATTCCTAGAAATTAAAGGTAATAATTTTGCAAATTTCAACAATAATGATAATTTTACTTTAAGCCAAGAATTCATGAATGCTGATTCGAATGTAAATAACCATTCCAATAGTGATAATTTTGATAATGATAGTTCATACAAAACTGATGATGATGACGTGTTTGTAGATGCTGATTATAAAAACTTTTCAAATCTTACAAAAACTGCTGATACGTTTAATACAAATGTTGTTGTTGAAAATATTGTTGATATAAAAAAAGATGATGTTGCCGAGAATGTTGATGTCGTTGATGAAGAAAATGTTGCTGATAAAAATGTTGTTGATCTAAAAAATTATGATGTTGCTGGGCGTGTTAACGCTGATGAAGAAAATGTTGCTGTTGATAAAAATGTTGCTGATAAAAAACGAAATATGGGGAGACCAAAAATACAACGCACAGGTTTGCGAGGTAGACCACGAAAAATTCATAGTTCAATTAATATGATGAATTTCGAAGATAAAAATTTTGACAACCCAAAAACAGTAAAAAAACCATTAAATGGAAAAGATTCTGGTAAATGGTTGAACTCAATGAAGGAAGAATACAACTCACTCTTGAAAAATAACACATGGGAATTGGTAGATTTACCTAAGAATCAACAGTTAATTAAATCGAAATGGGTTTTTAATATAAAAAGGAACAAAAAGGGCGAAGTAGAGCGCTATAAGTCCAGATTGGTGGCTAAAGGCTGTAGCCAAGTATTTGGAATAAATTACAACGAGACTTTTTCCCCCGTCTGTAAATATTCGACAATTCGATTAATCTTAGCACTGACAGTAGAGTATGATTTCATTTTACATCAAATGGATGTAACATCTGCATATTTAAATGGGGATTTAAAAGACGAAGTCTATATGGATCAGTCAGAGTATTTTGTAGATGAAAATTTCCCAAATAAGGTGTGCAAATTGATAAAAGAACTCTACGGCCTTAAACAATCTGGACGTGAATGGAACGAAAAATTGGACACAGTTTTAAAATGTGTTGGATTGAAGCGTTGTGTCAATGATTCCTGTGTATATACTTTGAAGGATAGTACGAATATAACTATCGTAATCATTTACGTTGATGATATTACAATCGCTAGCTCCAGTTATGAGCAATTAAATAGAATTAAATACAAGCTAAGCTTGGATTTCGACATGGTCGATAAAGGACCAATTGATTATTTTTTGGGAATTGAAATACAACGAGATTCTAGAACTATTAGCATTTCACAAAAGCAACTAATTAAAAATTTATTGGAAAAATATAATATGAGCGAATGTAGAAAATGTTCTATACCATTAGATCCTGGATTTAAAATGAAGTGCGAAAATTTAAAATGTAAAAGAATTGATCAGAAAGTGTACCAATCTTTAATACGATCATTAATTTATTTGGGAATATCAACAAGACCGGATATTTTACATTCTGTGATCAAGCTTGCCTAGTTTAATACTGATCCACATATCGAGCATTTTACTGCAGCAAAGCATGTTTTGAGGTATATTAATAACACGGTAAATTTTAAAATTATTTTTAGAAAAACTGGGAAACCTTTACATGGTTATGTGGATGCGGATTGGGCTGGAGATTGTACAGACAGAAAATCGTATACAGGCCTTGTGTTCTTTCTTTCTGGTGGACCTAAAGTATGGGAATCTAAAAAACAACAGTAAGTCGCTTTAAGCAGCACTGAAGCCGAATATATGGTACTCTCAACAGCATCTAAAGAATTGGTTTATCTGAGAAATCTCATCACAGAAATTGGATTTGAAAAGAGTTTGGGTGGCGTAACTGAACTCTTTGGTGATAATATAAGCGCACAACAACTCGTTAAAAACCCTGTCTATCATGCCAGAAGTAAACATATCCATCCTCCACTTTGTGAGAGAAGTTTATCAAAAGGGAATAACCAAACTGAGCTATATACCTACAGGCGAAATGGTTGCTGACATTCTAATAAAAAACTTAAATAAATTAAAACATTTAAAATTTACAAAAATGCTAGATTTTGTACAAGAAATATAATTAACTTTTTATAATAAATTTTTTACAAGTAATCTTTTATAATTAACTTTTTACAATTTATTTTTTATTCTATAATTAACTATTGTATAGATTTGAGGGGAGATATTAGAAATTTACAATTATATAAATTATAGAAAGTACAATTACATGAAATCACAAAACTATATAATGTTAATTACTATTTGACAATGTATTGATTCTCTCAATTACATTTTTATAATCTTTTACTTTGTTAATTCTTCGAAAAATATTCGAAACTATTTTTAAGACTTTTTACAATATAATTATTCTTAGTTAGTTCTAATAAAGCATCTGATGAATTAGGAATAAATTTGTTTTATTCCAACATAATTATTATTAATTATTTATATATTACTTATTAATTATTATTGATTATTTATAAATTATTATTAATTATTTATTAATTATTTTTAATTATTTAATTATTATTATTAATTTTTCATTAATTATTGAATAATCATTATTAATTATTATTAATTATTTATTAATTATCAATTAATAATTATTAATTAATTATTAATTATTTAATAATTATTATTAATAATTTAATAATTATTATTAATTATTAATTATTTAATAAATATTATTAATTATTTATTAATTATTTTTAATTATTTAATAATTATTTTTAATAAATATTTTATTATTAATTATATGTTAATTATTATTAATTAATTATTAATTATTATTAATTATTCATAAATTATTTATTATTAATTATTATTAATTATTCTTAATTATTAATTAATTATTATTAATTATTTTTTAATTATTATTAAGTATTTTTTAATTATTATTAATTTTTAATTAATTATTATTAATTACTTATTAATTATTATTTATTAATTATTATTAATTATTTATTAATTATTATTAATTATTTATTAATTATTATTAATTATTTACTATTATTTACTAATTATTATTAATTAATTACTATTAATTATTGGTTAATTATTATTAATTATTTATTAACAATTTTTTAATTATTATTAATTATTTATTATTTTTTAATTATAATTATATTATATTAATTATTATTAATTATTTATTAATTTTTAATTATGAGTAATTACTTATTATTAATTGTTATTAATTATTATTAATTATTATTAGTTATCTATTAATTATTGTTAATTATTTATTCATTATTATTCGTTATTATTAATTATTTGTTAATTATTATAAATTATTTATAATTATTATTAATTATTTGTTATTTATTAATTATTATTAATTATTTATTAATTATTATTAATTAATAATTAATTATCATTAATTATTAATTTATTATTATTAATAATTATTAAATTATTACTAATTATATGTTAATTATTATTAATTATTAATTAATTATTTTTAATTATTAATTAATTATTATTAATTATTTATTAATTATTATTATTTATTTATTAATTATTTAGTAATTATTATTAAGTATTTTTTAATTATTATTAATTATTTTTTAATATTGTTAATTAATTATTAATTATTTAATTATTATTATTAATTATTTATTAATGATTATTAATTATTTATTATTATTATTAACTATTAATTATTTATTATTAATTATTTATTAATTATTTATTAATTATTTTTTAATTATTGTTTATTATTATTTATTAATTATTTTTTAGTTAATTATTTATTAACTAATTATTATTATTTAATTATTTATTAAATATTTTTAATTATTTATAATTTTTAATTATTTATTAATTATTATTAATTATTTATTAATTATTAACTATTATTAATTATTTAATAATTATTATTAGTTACTTAACAATTTTTATTAATTATTTATTAAATATTTATTATTGATAATTAATTAATTATTTTGAAGTATTTATTAATTATTATTAAATATTATTTTTTATTTTTTAATTATTATCAATTATTTTTTAAATATAATTAATTATTAATTAATTATTATTAATTACTTAGTAATTATTTAATAATTATTATTAATTATTTAATAATTATTATTAATAATTTAATAATTATTATTAATTGTTTAATAATTATTCTTAATTATTTGTCAATTATTTTTAATTATTTATTAATTATTATTAATTATTTAATAATTTTTATTAATTATTTATATATTACTTATTAATTATAATTGATTATTTATAAATATTTATTAATTATTATTAATTATTTATTTATTATTTATTAATTATTATTAATTATTTATTAATTATTATTAATTATTTATTCACTATTATTCATTATTTATTAATTATTATTATTTATTTATTAATTATTATTAATTATTTATTGATTATTATTAATTACTTATTAATTATCATTAATTATTTATTAATTATTATTTATAATTTTTTAACTATTATTAATTATTTTTTAAATATAGTTAATTAATAATTAATTATTATTAATTACTTAGTAGTTATTTAATAATTATTATTAGTTATTTAATAATTATTATTAATAATTTAATAATTATTATTAATTATTTAATAATTCTTTTTAACTATTTGTTAATTATTTTTAATTATTTATTAATTATTATTGATTATTTATAAATTATTATTAATTATTTATTAATTATTTTTAATTATTTAATAATTATTATTAATTTTTTATTAATTATTTAATAATTATTATTAATTATTTATTAATTATTATTAATTATTATATATTTTTCTTATATTAATTATTATTAATTATTATATATTATTCTTTAATTATTATTAATAATTTTTTAAATATAATTAATTATTAATTAATTATTATTAATTACTTAGTAATTATTTAATGATTATTATTAATTGTTTAATAATTATTGTTAATAATTTAATAATTATTATTAATTATTTAATAATTATTCTTAATTATTTGTTAATTATTTTTAATTTTTTATTATTTATTATTAATTATCTAATAATTATTATTAATTATTTATATATTACTTATTAATTATTATTGATCATTTATAAATTATTATTAATTATTTATTAATTATTTTTAATTATTTAATAATTATTATTAATATTCTATTAATTATTTAATAATTATTATTATTTGTTATTAATTATTATTAATTATTCTTAATTATTAATTAATTATTATTAATTATTTTTTAATTATTATTAAGCATTTTTTAATTATTATTAATTTTTAATTAATTATTATTAATCACTTATTAATTATTATTTATTAATTATTATTCATTATTTAATAAATATTATTAATTATTTATTAATTATTATTAATAATTTTTTAATTATTATTAATTATTTTTTAATTATTATTAATTTTTAATTAATTATTATTAATCACTTACTAATTATTATTTATTAATTATTATTAATTATTTAATAAATATTATTAATTATTTATTAATTATTATTAATTATTTATTAATTATAATTAATTGTTTATTAATTATTATTAATTATTTATTAATTATTATTAATTATTTATTAATTATTATTATTTATTTATTAATTATTTATTAATTATTATTAAGTATTTTTTATTATTATTAATTATTTTTTAATTATTGTTAATTAATTATTAATTATTTAATTATTATTATTAATTATTTATTAATGATTATTAATTATTTATTAATTATTATTAATTATTAATTAATTGTTATTAATTATTTATTAATTATTATTAATTATTTATTAATTATTATTATTTATTTATAATTATTTATTAAGTATTATTAATTATTAAGTATTGATTATTAATTATTAATTAAATATTATTAATTATTTTATTATTTATTTTTAATTATTAATTAATTATTATTAATTATTAATTAATTATTATTAATTATTAATTAATTATTATTATTATGTATTAATTAATTATTATTAATTATTAATTAATTATTATTAATTATTTATTAATTATTATTAATTATTATTTAATTATTTTTAATCATTTATTAATTATTATGAATTATTTATTAATTATTTTTATTTATTTATTAATTATTTTTATTAATTATATTTTAATTATTATTAATTAATTATTAATTATTTAATAATAATTGTTAATTATTTATTAATTTTTATTAATTATTTATTAATTACTATTAATTATCTATTTATTATTATTGAATATTAATTAATTATTATTAATTATTTATTAATTATTATTAATTATTTATAATTATTATTAATTATTTATTAATTATTATTTGTTATTTATTAATTATTAATTAATTATTATTGATTATATTTTAATTAATATTAAGTATTTTTTAATTATTATTAATTTTTAATTAATTATTATTAATTAATTATTAATTAGTATTTATTAATTATTATTAATTATTTAATAAATATTATTAATTATTTATTAATTATTATTAATTAGTTATTATTTTTTAATTATTATTAATTACTTATTATTTATTTAATAATTATTATTAATTATTTATTAATTATTATTAATTATTAATTAATTTTTATTAATTATTTATTAATTATTATTAATTATTTATTAATTATAATTTATGATTAATTACTTATTTTTAATTGTTTATTAATTATTATTAATTATTATTAGATATTTTTAATTATTTATTCATTATTATTATTTATCTTTAAATTATTATTAATTGTTAATTAATTATTATTAATTACTTATTAATTACTAATTTTTTAATAATTATTATTAAATATTTATTAATTATTATTAATTATTTATTAATTATTATTAATTATTTATAATTATTTTTAATTATTTATTAATTATTATTTGTAATTTATTAATTATTATTAAATATTTAATAATTATTATTAATTATTTATTAATTATTATTAATTAATTAATAATTATTATTAATTAATTAATAATTATTTTTAATTAATTAATAATTATTATTAATTTATTTATTTTATTTTATATGTTTTCTTTATTTCCTTTTATAAATAGCTACAATTCAAATATAATATATAATACATAATTCAATTAAATACAGAAAAATTATTTAATTTTACCAGGATTACAAAGTAATCCGAATTGATATAATAAGTATTATAATATAAAAAGGAAACAGTTATAGTGACATTTTTTTATTTTACTGTGGTACAAAAAATAGTGTTAAATGTCACTTCAATTCATATTTGTATTAATTAGAATAGCAATAATATTATAAACTAAAATTTTTTAAAAATTTATGTAGGGTGAACAATTTAAATTAGATTAATTAGTATAAAATTATTAATTAGAATTATATAATGCAAAAAATACAAGTAGCAAAATGAATGGCAAAAAAAAAAAATTAACTAAAAACTAAACAGGATTCTCTAGCAAAATTTCAATTTCTTTAGGCCCAAAATTCAGACGCCAAGATTTTAATAACCTCAGAAATTTGTTTCGGTTTCGCGTATATCTTAATGATTCTGGAAATTTATTGAAAAGTCGGGCTGATACGATGTCGTAACAATTATGGTAATTAGTTGTGCGGAACGACGGAATGTTAACAAACTGGCTACTATTAATACGTAAAATTATAATCATTTGAAATTCTACTATTCAGATATCCGCACTTAATAAAAGATATTTTTGAAACTTTAAAATAAAACAACTGGCGCACAGGTAGAATTTTTAATTCTATAAATAAATCAACTGAAGGGTATAGACGGCTTTTATTGCATATTTTTCTAACTACACACTTCTGCAGAATAAGTAAAGGATGGATCTTATTATAATAAGCACCACCCCAAGAACTAATGCCATATTGCAGCTTAGAATGAAAGATTCCATAGTAAAATGTTTTTAGAGTACTTCGAGAGCATAGATTTTTTAGTTTATAAAACTGCCGTAGAGTAGATAGAAAATATTGTTTTAATAATTTTGTATGCTCAGACCAGTTCATGTTAGCATCAATAGTAATGCCAAGATATTTAAAGTGATTAACAAAATCAATTTTAAAACAGTTATCATTACAGTTAATATTGACATCAAAAGACTTACAGTTTAAGTTAGAAAGACAATTGCTATTTCTTAAAGTAAATCGTTCACATTCACCAGAATGAAAATATACATTAATAAAGTATTTATTATTAATTATTATTAATTATTTATTAATTATTTATTAATTATTATTAATTAATTAATAACTATTATTAATTATTTATTAATTATTTATTAATTATTGTTAATTATTATTAATTACTTATTATTTTTTAATTATTATTAATTACTTATTAATTATTAATTATTTAATAATTATTATTAATTATTTATTAATTATTATTAATTATTTATTAATTTTTATTAATTATTTATTAATTATTATTAATTATTTGTTAATTATTATTAATTATTAATTAATTATTATTAATTATTAATTAATTATTATTAATTATTAATTAATTATTATTAATTATTAATTAATTATTATTAATTATTTTTTAATTATTATTAAGTATTTTTTAATTATTATTAATTATTTATTAATTATAATTAATAAATTATTAATTATTATTAATTATTTATTAATTGTTATTAATTAATTAATAATTATTATTAATTATTTATAAAGTATTTATTATTATTTATTATTGATTATTTATAAATTACTATTAATTATTTATTAATTATTTTTATTTATTTAATAATTATTATTAAATATTTAATAATTATTATTAATTATTTATTCATTATTATTCATTATTATTAATTATTTTTTAATTATTATTAATTATTTATAATTATTATTAATTATTTATTAATTATTACGCTAGGTCGTAAGAATAGAGCATGTCCTTCAATTGATTGAGTGCCCTAAAGTACTCGACCGAAAGGTTTTCCTTGGTCTTAGGGCCGTTGCTAATTAGTTTAGTTCCCAACATTTTGCTCGCTTGGGCCTTGTTGGGTGCCTCCATAATTATATTCCCGTCGTGGTAATATTTACAGGTGCTCCCAGGTACTATGCTTTTTAGCTGTTTGTCCACCACAAATATATTAAAATCGCGCATTACTTTGTTTGGCGATTGAGGCTTTATGATCAAGAATTTTTTCTCTGCACTTTGGGGTTCTCCCCTAGCGCCGGAAAAGGTGTGCTCATTCTTTTCGCTCTGGCTCTCTTGGCCGCGCCTGGACCCGGGTCAAGCAGCGCGAAAACGTTAGCGCCTCCGGCGAGAGCCATCATTATCCGTACTTACGCACGCTCGCTTTGATTTTATTTACTCGCTAGCCGCAAATTCTAGTTGAGCCGGTATAGGAATGCTCTTACTTATCGCTAAATCAGAAAAGAATAGAATTTATTTATTTGTATATATTATAAGAAAGAAAAAGTTTGTATTTATTTGTGTTGTTTATTTATTTATCGTTTTTATATATATTTTGTTTTTTTTTTTTTTAATTAATTATTTTTTATGTTTTTTATTATTATTTATTTTTAATTCTTTGTTTTTTTTTTTAATTGTATATAATTCATATCAAATAGATGTGAACCACCTATACTGAGCCATCTATAAAAAAACGACTACAAAGCCGCATTTATCGTATTTACTCATGGTCTGGTTAAAACCATGGAAACACGGAGAACATGGAAGGACATGGGAAACCTACTTGGTCACTTTAATTATTTGACAAGGAGAAAAAAGTCAATTCTTTTGAGCCCACTTTATAATCTGAGCACACTTTATATTTTGAGAAAGTTTGAATGTTTTAGTTAGTTTTTAGAATAAATTGGGCACTGAAACACTTTTTTTATTAATTTTGAAAATGTTTTTGAATTTTTGAGATTATATTTGATCCTTTTATAGAACTAATTTAACAGATTTAAGCACTTTGTCTATTTTCTGCAGCGCGGCCAAAAAATTTGGCACTTTTTCGTACACAAATAATTGGCACCCCATTTTGTTTTTTTCTTTTTAATATACTATTCTAGATTCTGAATGAGTTTGATTTTAAGAAATAATAAATGTTTTTCCAGTATTTGTAATCACTTCCAGAATATATAGAATGTACCACTAGGATTGGTAAAAGCTAATCGCAAGTTGTGTTTAAATAAGAATTTCCGATAAACGTATATTTAAATTTATCAAAAAAACAGACCACCATACTTACCTAATACTTACATATTATACTCACATTCATTCTTTACACAAAACAGAAAAAATCAAAAAATATGTAGATAAAAACTTAACATTATATAGCTAAATATAAATACATATCTATACTATTCATATCAAACTACATGTTAGCAATACGCATATATTGTATAGAAACATAAAAATCCGAAAACAAAAGAAAAAAGGAGGAAAACAAAGGCTCATATATTTCGCCAAAAATAATAATACTATCCACTTCAACTAGTGCCGTACATTTACTACAATTCCACTACAATTAGTGCCGTACTAAATATTTCCAACCCACGCCCTTACCTCCCCCACCATCATAATATGTATTCATACAAAAATCCTCATTTTTGTTATTAAAATAATGGTCTACTGACATTTTGACGTTTAATACATTCTTATAATCTTTAGTATATACATATATGGAAAGAATGCCATTGTCACCATTGTACAATTTATCTAAAAATCAAAATGAAATTTTAAAATAATAAAAAAGAAAGGGTTGTACAAGAAATATTTAGGTAGTTACAGATAACTCAAATTTACATCAAATAATTTAAAATTTAAATTTTTTATATAAAATTAAAATTTTGCATTTACATATAAAAATTATTTTTTATTTTTTATTATAAAATTTATTTTTGTTTTTATTTTTAACACAAAAGTGCCAAAATTTTATTTTTTTTATATAAAATTTGACATTTACATATAAGAATTACTAAAAAGGTTAACATTTACATTTAGAATCAATTAAATATTAAAATAAATTATAAAATATGTTTATTTTATCGTTTAAAAAATTCTCTTTTTAAATTCGGCAAGTAAATCTATACGTAAATCCATTTATACATTTTTTTGCTTGCATGAAATCAAAAAAAAAATTACTCTTTTATATTAAAATTTTAATACGACGAGTGTGGAATTCGAACCCACACTCCATCGGTGTTTACAGCGTATTTTATACGCTCTTACCCACTAGACCACCGAGGCCCCTTTATTATTTTAATTATACTAATCTTTATTATTTTCAACGATCCTAGACTAATTATACTAATTTAAGTAATTGTATGATAATGATCTCATTTCAATAAATAAAAAGTTTGAACAAAATTTAAAAAAAAAAATCTTTGAATAATGAAATAAACAAAATAAATATATTTTCGTCCTACCCTAAAGTAAAAAAAGATCTTTCTTTCAAAAATCTTAAATTGTTTTTATAAAAATGTAAAATGTATAATTTATATTCACTTTTTTAGCAATTTTGAGATTTAAATAGAATGATAATAATAAAAAAGTGTTAACTTAGAAGAATAACAAAAATGTGTAAAATTTTGGGTGGGGGGAATATTTATAATTATTTTTTTGACTCGTACAATCATGTTTGATATTTTTTGCGAAATATATGAGCCTTTGTTTTCCTGCTTTTTTCTTTTTTTGTAGGAATTTTATGTTTCTATACAATATATGCTATTCCTACACATGTAGTTTGAAATGAATAGCATAGATATGTATTTGTATTTAGCTATATAATGTTAAGTTTTTATCTACATATTTTTTGTTTTGTTATGTTTCTTTTTTGTTTTTTGATGTTTTGTGTAAAGAATGAATGTGAATATAATATGTAAGTAGTAGATATATGATGTACATTCAAAATTGTAGGCGGTTTTTTGAGTTACAGACAAATTGTGTATGAAAGTACTTTTTGTAAAAATAAAAGCTAAAAAATATGTGCATTGTATTTAAAAATTTGCTAATATTGGAATGAGTATTCGTAATTATTCTAATAAAAATTCGTCGCTTCCACTAAATCCAATTTTTGTTATATAATTCCACTAAATCCAATTTTTATAATAATCCAATAAATCCAATTTTATAGCGCCCAAATAAGAACAGATAAAAATTGAATAAAACTAAAAACAAAACAAATGTATTAAAATTCCAAACTAAAAAATGTAATTAAATTACAAAAATATTAATTTAATGACATTAGAAATTTTCAGATTTCACAGTAAAATGTTTTGAGATTTTAACCTTAAAATGTTTGAGATGACAGATGAAACATAAAAAATTTAAAACCTTTCTATTTTTTAAATTTTAAAAATTTTGTTCGATTCTATCCTATTCACTGATTTATGTTTTCCAAAGGATATGACGAAATTTGACGAAACATTTACTAATTATTGAAGTCTAACCGCTAAGTTACTTTCCTTTCAATGTAAATTTAAAAACCCCTTACTGTCCCTTCGATGCGCTAATTCATCGGTTTCAAAAATAAAAAAATATTCCAAAATTCATTAATATATACAATTTAATGTGTTCATCTTAGTGTCCCTCCAAAAAGTAAGAAAAAACGCCTTAGTGTTCTCTCTAAAAAAGCAAAAAAATCTAAATTTGAAAAAACCTAGTCTCACTCTCCATACATTGAAAAAAATATCCAACATGATTGCATGTTTCAAAAAAAAAATTTATCCTCGTGTCCTAGTACATGTGAAATGATAAAAACAAGTAAGTTTGAAATTTTATAAAAATTAAATTTAAGGACTGACGAAATATTTTCTAGTATCGTTTGAATTTTATCACATATTTTAATTAATACATAAATAGACCTCTTATTGAACGGTTATTTTCGAAAACTTCTATTTTCAACAATCAGATTTCTAATTCTTAACAGAGTTTTAAGAAAAAAAATATTTGATTTGAATGAAAAAAGTGCAATATTATTTAATTTGTGATGCATAAATAATATACATATGTATCATAATAATAATTTTGATGCAAACTTCAACAAATAATTGCATGAAAATTATTTTGTACATTTATTATAAATTTTATAAGTCTACACTTAAATTTTACTCTTACAAAAATTTCACAAATGCATACATACATCTGTATTTGTTTTTTACTGGTTTACAATTCAATTCAATTTTTAAAATAAAAATACAAATTTCATATTATATATAATTATATATATAATTCCATTTTTCATATTATATTACATACCATATTATATACATACCTCAATTATATTACATACAATGCAAATATTTTTAAGCTTTTATTTTTACAAAAAGTACTTTCATACACAATTTGTCTGTAACTCAAAAAACCTCATACAATTTTCAATGTACATCATATACCTAATACATACTTACATATTATATTCACATTCATTCTTTACACAAAACATCAAAAAACAAAAAAGAAACATATCAAAACAAAATATTTGCAGATAAAAACTTAACATTATATAGCTAAATATAAATACTTATCTATACTATTCATATCAAGCAACATGTCTAGCAATAGAATATATTGTATAGGAACAAAATTCGGAAAAAAAAGAAAAAAGGAGGAAAACAAAGGCTCATATATTTCGCTAAAAATAATAATAATATCCACCACAATTAGAGCCATACTAAATATTTCCAACCCACGCCCTTACCTCCCCTACCCTAATGATATGTATTCATACAAAAATCGGCATTTTTGTTATGAAAATAATGGTCTACTGACATTTTGACGTTTAATACTTTTATAATCTTTAGTATATACATATATGGAAAGCATTGCCATTGTACAATTCATCTAAAAGTCAAAATGGAATATTAAAATAATAAAAATGAAAGGGTTCTACAAGAAATATTTAGGTAGTTACAGATAACTCAAATTTACATAAAATAATTTAAAATTCTAATTTTTTATATAAAATTAAAATTTTGCATTTACATATAAAAATTACTAAAAATGTTAACATTTACAACTAGAATCAATTAAATATTGAAATAAATAATAAAATATGTTTATTTTGTTGTTTGAAAAAGTTTTAATTATTGTTTTTATTTGTAACACAAAAGTGTCAAAATTTTAATTTTTTATATAAAATTTTACATTTACATATGAAAATTACTAAAAATCTTAACATTTACATTTAGAATCAATTAAATATTGAAATAAATTATAAAATATGTTTATTGAATGCTACTCAAACAGTAACTTTTTTTTAACTTTAATACCTATTTTATATAAAAAAAATTAAAAACCAATAGTAGGAAGAAAAAAATTTTAAGTACAATAATTTTCATAAATTTCATGCATAACCCTTTTGAATTATCATTTTAAAGAAAATTTTGACAACTATTTTAAAAAATTGCACTATAGCAGCACCTGTCAAAAATGCCTTAGTATTTGAAAATGATTGCGGCCATTTAAGTAAAATTATTTTTTTATATGGAGAATTACAAAAATAAATAAGAAAATAAGGTTTTACAAAAAATAAATGTTAACATTTACATTTAGAATCAATTAAATATATGATTTCGTTTTCCACCTCGAATAGTACCGTTGCCGTACCCATGACCGGCTTGAATTCATGAATCGCTTAGTTGATGTTTTGCTGGTTGTTGAGGGTTTGCTATTAGGCGCGCCTGGTTAGGTAACACCGACTAGCCCCCCGTTTCTTCTTGGTAGTGCTGGACGAACATCTCGGCGACTTGGGTACTGTTGTCGACCACTCCATCTACCCCTTGTAGTATTATCCTATGCGCCCTAGGCCTCACACCGAGTATTTTCCTTGCCTTCTTCCTCGTTTCGTGCATATCCACTCCGTCCAAACTCTCTGCGAACTCCTCCCAGCATGCTGGGCCGCTTTGATGCTCTTTCGAAGGAGCGTCTGTATAAACTTGAGCCTTACCAGGAAGCTGCTATCTCCCCCGGATCTTTTGTAGACCCTCCAGAGACGGTCCCTACTATCGCCAACTTGTTGACCTCGCCATTGCTCCATGTCGGCTCTTTGTTACTTGTTACGCCGTGGCATTTGGGGACCCTTAGGTTGGCTGCCGTTCTGATGGATTTGGCTAGGTTGGCCGCCTCTAAGTTCGTGTTTGGCGACTCCATTCTTTTGCCGAGCTGCTCTTCTTCTTTTTGGAAGCTGGGCCAGTCCGCTTCCTTATGACGATTCCGGAATTTCCTTTTGGGACCTGCCTCTGGTGTGGTCGGAGACCCCTATTTTTTTGATTAGTATTGGGTTGTGGTCCCCTTTTGGAGCTAATCCTCGGTCTCCATTTCAGGCGCGGTGCTATTTGCCTGGCGGCCGAAAAGTCTATGCAGGACAATGTGCCGCATGGGGCCGAATAGTTGGGCTGTCATCGTTTAGCAGCTGTATCTGGGGGTTGTTCACTAGCCACTCTTCGACCTCTATTTCCGCCGTGTTGCAAACCGTGTCCCCCCATATGAGGTTCCTAGCATTGAAGCCGCCCAATATGATGTATGGCCCCTGCATTTGCCCGATGAGCCCCGCAGAATTTAACCCTGTGGTTTTGCCTTTGGCAGTTGGAGCAGCGCATCGGGTTCTGGTAGCTCTTCCTGATTGCCACGATCGTGAAACCTACCTTGAGTTGCTCCGGTGGCTGGCAGCTTGCGAAGGTAACGCTGATCAGACCGCTGTACTTTCTTGGTTTACCATCCCTCCCCAGAGTTCTGGCCGGGAATCCATAGAGCTCAGTTATCTCTGTGTTCTTGTTATCGTCGTTCAGGTTTTTTATTATGTCCTCTGTGTAGAATTCACCCGAAAGTTCGTAAGAATAGAAGATGCCCTTCGATTGATTGAGTGCCCTAAAGTACTCGACCGAAAGGTTTTCCATGGTTTTAGGGCCAGTGCTAATTAGTTTAGTTCCCAACATTTTGCTCGCTTGGGCCTTGTTGGGTGCCTCCATGATTATAATCCCGTCGGGGTTATATTTGCAGATGCTCCCAGGTACTATGCTTTTTAGCTGTTTGTCCACAACAAATATATTAAAATTGCGCTTTACTTTGTTTAACGATTGAAGCTTTATGATCAAGAATTTCTTCTCTGCATGTTTGGGGCTCTCACCTAGCGCCGGAGAAGGTGTGCTCATTATTTTCGCTCTCGGCGGGAGCTATCACCATCCGTACTGACGCACTCTCGCTCTGATTTTACTTACTAGCTTGCCGCAAATTCTAGTTGAGCCGGTATTGGAATGCTTTTACTTATCGCTAAATCAGAAAAGAATAGAATTTATTTATTTGTATATAATATAAAAAAGAAAAAATTTGTATTTGTGTTGTTTATTTATTTATTTTTTTTTTATATATATATATGTTTTTTTTAATTAATTCTTTTTTATGTTTTTTATTATTATTTATTTTTAATTGTATATATAATTTATATTTGATAGGTGTGAGCCACCTTTACTGAGCCACCTATATAAAAACGACTACAAAGCCGCATTTATCGTATTTACTCATGGTCTGGTTAAAACCATGGAAACACGGAGAACATGGAAGGACATGGGAAACCTACTTGGTCACTTTAATTATTTGACAAGGAGAAAAAAGTCAATTCTTTTGAGCCCACTTTATAATCTGAGCACACTTTATATTTTGAGAAAGTTTGAATGTTTTAGTTAGTTTTTAGAATAAATTGGGCACTGAAACACTTTTTTTATTAATTTTGAAAATGTTTTTGAATTTTTGAGATTATATTTGATCCTTTTATAGAACTAATTTAACAGATTTAAGCACTTTGTCTATTTTCTGCAGCGCGGCCAAAAAATTTGGCACTTTTTCGTACACGAATAATTGGCACCCCATTTTGTTTTTTTCTTTTTAATATACTATTCTAGATTCTGAATGAGTTTGATTTTAAGAAATAATAAATGTTTTTCCAGTATTTGTAATCACTTCCAGAATATATAGAATGTACCACTAGGATTGGTAAAAGCTAATCGCAAGTTGTGTTTAAATAAGAATTTCCGATAAACGTATATTTAAATTTATCAAAAAAACAGACCACCATACTTACCTAATACTTACATATTATACTCACATTCATTCTTTACACAAAACAGAAAAAATCAAAAAATATGTAGATAAAAACTTAACATTATATAGCTAAATATAAATACATATCTATACTATTCATAT
The DNA here is from genome assembly GCA_947095535.1 of Poecilobothrus nobilitatus. Taxonomy (NCBI): domain Eukaryota; kingdom Metazoa; phylum Arthropoda; class Insecta; order Diptera; family Dolichopodidae; genus Poecilobothrus; species Poecilobothrus nobilitatus. Next base: position 158,775,177 of record OX352774.1, on the reverse strand, counting down.
CAAACTACATGTTAGCAATACGCATATATTGTATAGAAACATAAAAATCCGAAAACAAAAGAAAAAAGGAGGAAAACAAAGGCTCATATATTTCGCCAAAAATAATAATACTATCCACTTCAACTAGTGCCGTACATTTACTACAATTCCACTACAATTAGTGCCGTACTAAATATTTCCAACCCACGCCCTTACCTCCCCCACCATCATAATATGTATTCATACAAAAATCCTCATTTTTGTTATTAAAATAATGGTCTACTGACATTTTGACGTTTAATACATTCTTATAATCTTTAGTATATACATATATGGAAAGAATGCCATTGTCACCATTGTACAATTTATCTAAAAATCAAAATGAAATTTTAAAATAATAAAAAAGAAAGGGTTGTACAAGAAATATTTAGGTAGTTACAGATAACTCAAATTTACATCAAATAATTTAAAATTTAAATTTTTTATATAAAATTAAAATTTTGCATTTACATATAAAAATTATTTTTTATTTTTTATTATAAAATTTATTTTTGTTTTTATTTTTAACACAAAAGTGCCAAAATTTTATTTTTTTTATATAAAATTTGACATTTACATATAAGAATTACTAAAAAGGTTAACATTTACATTTAGAATCAATTAAATATTAAAATAAATTATAAAATATGTTTATTTTATCGTTTAAAAAATTCTCTTTTTAAATTCGGCAAGTAAATCTATACGTAAATCCATTTATACATTTTTTTGCTTGCATGAAATCAAAAAAAAAATTACTCTTTTATATTAAAATTTTAATACGACGAGTGTGGAATTCGAACCCACACTCCATCGGTGTTTACAGCGTATTTTATACGCTCTTACCCACTAGACCACCGAGGCCCCTTTATTATTTTAATTATACTAATCTTTATTATTTTCAACGATCCTAGACTAATTATACTAATTTAAGTAATTGTATGATAATGATCTCATTTCAATAAATAAAAAGTTTGAACAAAATTTAAAAAAAAAAATCTTTGAATAATGAAATAAACAAAATAAATATATTTTCGTCCTACCCTAAAGTAAAAAAAGATCTTTCTTTCAAAAATCTTAAATTGTTTTTATAAAAATGTAAAATGTATAATTTATATTCACTTTTTTAGCAATTTTGAGATTTAAATAGAATGATAATAATAAAAAAGTGTTAACTTAGAAGAATAACAAAAATGTGTAAAATTTTGGGTGGGGGGAATATTTATAATTATTTTTTTGACTCGTACAATCATGTTTGATATTTTTTGCGAAATATATGAGCCTTTGTTTTCCTGCTTTTTTCTTTTTTTGTAGGAATTTTATGTTTCTATACAATATATGCTATTCCTACACATGTAGTTTGAAATGAATAGCATAGATATGTATTTGTATTTAGCTATATAATGTTAAGTTTTTATCTACATATTTTTTGTTTTGTTATGTTTCTTTTTTGTTTTTTGATGTTTTGTGTAAAGAATGAATGTGAATATAATATGTAAGTAGTAGATATATGATGTACATTCAAAATTGTAGGCGGTTTTTTGAGTTACAGACAAATTGTGTATGAAAGTACTTTTTGTAAAAATAAAAGCTAAAAAATATGTGCATTGTATTTAAAAATTTGCTAATATTGGAATGAGTATTCGTAATTATTCTAATAAAAATTCGTCGCTTCCACTAAATCCAATTTTTGTTATATAATTCCACTAAATCCAATTTTTATAATAATCCAATAAATCCAATTTTATAGCGCCCAAATAAGAACAGATAAAAATTGAATAAAACTAAAAACAAAACAAATGTATTAAAATTCCAAACTAAAAAATGTAATTAAATTACAAAAATATTAATTTAATGACATTAGAAATTTTCAGATTTCACAGTAAAATGTTTTGAGATTTTAACCTTAAAATGTTTGAGATGACAGATGAAACATAAAAAATTTAAAACCTTTCTATTTTTTAAATTTTAAAAATTTTGTTCGATTCTATCCTATTCACTGATTTATGTTTTCCAAAGGATATGACGAAATTTGACGAAACATTTACTAATTATTGAAGTCTAACCGCTAAGTTACTTTCCTTTCAATGTAAATTTAAAAACCCCTTACTGTCCCTTCGATGCGCTAATTCATCGGTTTCAAAAATAAAAAAATATTCCAAAATTCATTAATATATACAATTTAATGTGTTCATCTTAGTGTCCCTCCAAAAAGTAAGAAAAAACGCCTTAGTGTTCTCTCTAAAAAAGCAAAAAAATCTAAATTTGAAAAAACCTAGTCTCACTCTCCATACATACATTGAAAAAAATATCCAACATGATTGCATGTTTCAAAAAAAAAATTTATCCTCGTGTCCTAGTACATGTGAAATGATAAAAACAAGTAAGTTTGAAATTTTATAAAAATTAAATTTAAGGACTGACGAAATATTTTCTAGTATCGTTTGAATTTTATCACATATTTTAATTAATACATAAATAGACCTCTTATTGAACGGTTATTTTCGAAAACTTCTATTTTCAACAATCAGATTTCTAATTCTTAACAGAGTTTTAAGAAAAAAAATATTTGATTTGAATGAAAAAAGTGCAATATTATTTAATTTGTGATGCATAAATAATATACATATGTATCATAATAATAATTTTGATGCAAACTTCAACAAATAATTGCATGAAAATTATTTTGTACATTTATTATAAATTTTATAAGTCTACACTTAAATTTTACTCTTACAAAAATTTCACAAATGCATACATACATCTGTATTTGTTTTTTACTGGTTTACAATTCAATTCAATTTTTAAAATAAAAATACAAATTTCATATTATATATAATTATATATATAATTCCATTTTTCATATTATATTACATACCATATTATATACATACCTCAATTATATTACATACAATGCAAATATTTTTAAGCTTTTATTTTTACAAAAAGTACTTTCATACACAATTTGTCTGTAACTCAAAAAACCTCATACAATTTTCAATGTACATCATATACCTAATACATACTTACATATTATATTCACATTCATTCTTTACACAAAACATCAAAAAACAAAAAAGAAACATATCAAAACAAAATATTTGCAGATAAAAACTTAACATTATATAGCTAAATATAAATACTTATCTATACTATTCATATCAAGCAACATGTCTAGCAATAGAATATATTGTATAGGAACAAAATTCGGAAAAAAAAGAAAAAAGGAGGAAAACAAAGGCTCATATATTTCGCTAAAAATAATAATAATATCCACCACAATTAGAGCCATACTAAATATTTCCAACCCACGCCCTTACCTCCCCTACCCTAATGATATGTATTCATACAAAAATCGGCATTTTTGTTATGAAAATAATGGTCTACTGACATTTTGACGTTTAATACTTTTATAATCTTTAGTATATACATATATGGAAAGCATTGCCATTGTACAATTCATCTAAAAGTCAAAATGGAATATTAAAATAATAAAAATGAAAGGGTTCTACAAGAAATATTTAGGTAGTTACAGATAACTCAAATTTACATAAAATAATTTAAAATTCTAATTTTTTATATAAAATTAAAATTTTGCATTTACATATAAAAATTACTAAAAATGTTAACATTTACAACTAGAATCAATTAAATATTGAAATAAATAATAAAATATGTTTATTTTGTTGTTTGAAAAAGTTTTAATTATTGTTTTTATTTGTAACACAAAAGTGTCAAAATTTTAATTTTTTATATAAAATTTTACATTTACATATGAAAATTACTAAAAATCTTAACATTTACATTTAGAATCAATTAAATATTGAAATAAATTATAAAATATGTTTATTGAATGCTACTCAAACAGTAACTTTTTTTTAACTTTAATACCTATTTTATATAAAAAAAATTAAAAACCAATAGTAGGAAGAAAAAAATTTTAAGTACAATAATTTTCATAAATTTCATGCATAACCCTTTTGAATTATCATTTTAAAGAAAATTTTGACAACTATTTTAAAAAATTGCACTATAGCAGCACCTGTCAAAAATGCCTTAGTATTTGAAAATGATTGCGGCCATTTAAGTAAAATTATTTTTTTATATGGAGAATTACAAAAATAAATAAGAAAATAAGGTTTTACAAAAAATAAATGTTAACATTTACATTTAGAATCAATTAAATATATGATTTCGTTTTCCACCTCGAATAGTACCGTTGCCGTACCCATGACCGGCTTGAATTCATGAATCGCTTAGTTGATGTTTTGCTGGTTGTTGAGGGTTTGCTATTAGGCGCGCCTGGTTAGGTAACACCGACTAGCCCCCCGTTTCTTCTTGGTAGTGCTGGACGAACATCTCGGCGACTTGGGTACTGTTGTCGACCACTCCATCTACCCCTTGTAGTATTATCCTATGCGCCCTAGGCCTCACACCGAGTATTTTCCTTGCCTTCTTCCTCGTTTCGTGCATATCCACTCCGTCCAAACTCTCTGCGAACTCCTCCCAGCATGCTGGGCCGCTTTGATGCTCTTTCGAAGGAGCGTCTGTATAAACTTGAGCCTTACCAGGAAGCTGCTATCTCCCCCGGATCTTTTGTAGACCCTCCAGAGACGGTCCCTACTATCGCCAACTTGTTGACCTCGCCATTGCTCCATGTCGGCTCTTTGTTACTTGTTACGCCGTGGCATTTGGGGACCCTTAGGTTGGCTGCCGTTCTGATGGATTTGGCTAGGTTGGCCGCCTCTAAGTTCGTGTTTGGCGACTCCATTCTTTTGCCGAGCTGCTCTTCTTCTTTTTGGAAGCTGGGCCAGTCCGCTTCCTTATGACGATTCCGGAATTTCCTTTTGGGACCTGCCTCTGGTGTGGTCGGAGACCCCTATTTTTTTGATTAGTATTGGGTTGTGGTCCCCCTTTGGAGCTAATCCTCGGTCTCCATTTCAGGCGCGGTGCTATTTGCCTGGCGGCCGAAAAGTCTATGCAGGACAATGTGCCGCATGGGGCCGAATAGTTGGGCTGTCATCGTTTAGCAGCTGTATCTGGGGGTTGTTCACTAGCCACTCTTCGACCTCTATTTCCGCCGTGTTGCAAACCGTGTCCCCCCATATGAGGTTCCTAGCATTGAAGCCGCCCAATATGATGTATGGCCCCTGCATTTGCCCGATGAGCCCCAGCAGCACCACCCTGGTGTTTAGCGACCAACTTTGCGGTATATGCTGCATTTTGTTATTTTCCCTTTTAGGTGTTTCCCCCCTTTTTCTTTCAGGAAGGCCGGGCACTCTTTGTCGGTAGGCCTATGGTTATCGTCCCACTGCTCCGCGGCGCAATTTATGCACTGCGGCTGGTTACAGGAGGCTCTGTGTCCTTCCGCCGTCTCTGGTGGTATTGCCGAGCTGCATACTTCGCAATTTGGTGTTTTCGCCCCGCAGAATTTAACCCTGTGGTTTTGCCTTTGGCAGTTGGAGCAGCGCATCGGGTTCTGGTAGCTCTTCCTGATTGCCACGATCGTGAAACCTACCTTGAGTTGCTCCGGTGGCTGGCAGCTTGCGAAAGTAACGCTGATCAGACCGCTGTACTTTCTTGGTTTACCATCCCTCCCCAGAGTTCTGGCCGGGAATCCATAGAGCTCAGTTATCTCTGTGTTCTTGTTATCGTCGTTCAGGTTTTTTATTATGTCCTCTGTGTAGAATTCACCCGAAAGTTCGTAAGAATAGAAGATGCCCTTCGATTGATTGAGTGCCCTAAAGTACTCGACCGAAAGGTTTTCCATGGTTTTAGGGCCAGTGCTAATTAGTTTAGTTCCCAACATTTTGCTCGCTTGGGCCTTGTTGGGTGCCTCCATGATTATAATCCCGTCGGGGTTATATTTGCAGATGCTCCCAGGTACTATGCTTTTTAGCTGTTTGTCCACAACAAATATATTAAAATTGCGCTTTACTTTGTTTAACGATTGAAGCTTTATGATCAAGAATTTCTTCTCTGCATGTTTGGGGCTCTCACCTAGCGCCGGAGAAGGTGTGCTCATTATTTTCGCTCTCGGCGGGAGCTATCACCATCCGTACTGACGCACTCTCGCTCTGATTTTACTTACTAGCTTGCCGCAAATTCTAGTTGAGCCGGTATTGGAATGCTTTTACTTATCGCTAAATCAGAAAAGAATAGAATTTATTTATTTGTATATAATATAAAAAAGAAAAAATTTGTATTTGTGTTGTTTATTTATTTATTTTTTTTTTATATATATATATGTTTTTTTTAATTAATTCTTTTTTATGTTTTTTATTATTATTTATTTTTAATTGTATATATAATTTATATTTGATAGGTGTGAGCCACCTTTACTGAGCCACCTATATAAAAACGACTAAAAAGCCCATTTTACCTTATTTCCTCAAGGCCTGGCTTTACCAGGACAAGCGAAACTTACTTGGTCACCTTAATTATTTGACAAGGAGAAAAAGGTCAAATCTTTTGAGCCCACTTTGTAATCTGAGCACACCTTATATGTTGAGAAAGTTTGAATGTTTTAGTTGGTTTTTATAATAAATTGGGCACTGAAACACTTTTTTTTATTAATTTTTAAAATGTTTTTGAATTTTTGGGTCTTTTATGGCACTAATTTAACAGATTTAAGCACTTTGTCTTTTTTTGTACAATGCTGCCAAAAAATGTGGCTCTTTTTCGTACACATATAATTGGCACCCCACTTTGTTTTTTTTTTTAATATAGTATTCTTAATATACTTAGTTTCTAAATGAGTTTGATTTCAAGAAATAATAAATGTTTTTCCACTATTTGTATTCACTTTCAGAATATATAGAATGTACTACTAGGATTGGTAAAAGCTAATCGCAAGTTGTGTTCAAATAAGAATTTCCGATGAACGTATATTTAAATTTATGAAAAAAACAGACCGCCATACTTATCTAATACTTACATATAATATTCAAATTCATTCTTTACACAAAATAGAACTTACACAAAATAGAACTTACAAAATAGAAAAAAACAAAAAAGAAACAACAAAACAAAAAATATGTAGATAAAAACTTAACATTAAATGTATAAAAATATTGACAAAATCCACTACTATAGCTTCTATCTACAGCAATTTCCCTTTAAATATCTTATCTTATCTATATTTTATCTATATTTACTTTTCTTTGGTTACATGTATGTACTATGTAGGTAGTAATAAAAAAACGCAGTTTGTTTTTTAGGAAAAACGAAGTTTTTATTAAGAATTTATTGAAGAAACGCAGGTTTTTTTGTGAAAAACTAGGTTTCGCTGTAATAAAAATAACGCAGTAATAAAAAAAAGCAGTTTGTTTTTTGGGAAAAACGAAGTTTTTATTAAGAATTTATTGAAGAAACGCAGGTTTTTTTGTGAAAAACTAGGTTTCGCTGCTTTTCATAGGATTTTAATGAAAAATTACCTTACTGTTCCATCTCAACGTCATATCAATATAAAAAAAAAAGAAAAAAACACCTTAGTGTCTCCCAAAAAAACACCTTAGTGTCCCAGAAAAAAGTTCCCCCATATTTACTGGAAAATTGTAGTGGTTTTATCAATATTAGGTCTGTCTGCGTACTTTCCTGACTAATTTCACTGGCTATTTTTTTTTTGAGAGAAAAGAGTAAAATTTCACGTTTTTCTTATTTTGTTGTCATTTGTAAAGAAAAGTACGCATACAGAAAACTGACTAAAAATGTTATAGTTGACACTTCACACTTGCAATTGACACTTCACAAATTCAATTGTGTTAAATAAATTATGTATTATTAAAAATGGAAAAAGAAGTAATGGAAATGCTTGATAGTGATTCAGAAAGTAGTAGTAGTGAGATCGAAACAAGTTCTAGCAGTGATTGAGATGTAGAGAAAATGGAGTTATATTTGCAACAAGAAGAAGAATTGGTATTTGGATTTTCATTTAATAAAACTAAAAATGGTGCGTACCACATTATTTCGAAGAAATTGTGCCATCGTACAAAGACGAAAAATTTGTTCGTCATTTTCGTATAAAAAGAGAATTGTTCAATGATTTAAGTACCAAATTTGAGATGTCGAATGAATTTAAAAAATTACGAATAGATAAACGTGGCCCAGCAGATAAACAGCTTGCAACATTTTTGTGGTTTGCTGGTCATGAATGTTGCAGTTTTAAAGATTTGGCTGATCGATTTGATATGTCCCTGTTTTCAGTAGGTAAAACCTTGGATAGAGTTATCCAGTTTCTGTGTAGTAGTAAATAGGTAGGCACTTGGGTAAAACAGGTCAGTAGGTCAAGGTCACCCGTAAGTAGGTCCAGGCCACCCGGAAGTAGGTCAAACTGTAATTAGGTCAGACAGGAGTAGGTTAACGACATAAAAGTAGGTCAGACAGGCGGCGGCAACCGTCAGACAACTCTTGTTGTTTATAAGGATTGTATACTTGTTTTAAGTAATAGGTAAACATGGAAATAGTAAGAAAAAATTTTTTTTTATGCTTGCAAAATTTTGAGATGTTGTTGTTTGTTGTTTTTTTCTTTCGCTTTGTTTTATGAAGTATTTAAAGAAGAAGAAAGAAAAACCATTAATTAATTGTTATGTAAGAATGTTGAAAAAAAACAAGAAATCAAAAATATCTAACGAGGTACAGGTCTACTTCTTATTGATGTATACTTGGCTTAAGTAATAGGCGCATATGAAAAGTAGAAACAAAAAAATGGTTAATGAATGTAAAAGGAAAAAAATAAAAAAAGTTTAAACGTACAAGATAGAACAATTTTAAAATGTACAACGCATCTTTAAAATTCATAATGAAAAAGTGCAAACCTGTTTTTCTGTCTACATAATGATCAAACCATTGAACAAAAATTATGTGTTTTTAGATGTACTTAACTATTTGTGTTGTTTTTTTTTTTTTTCTACTTTAACTATTTAAAGAAGATAAAAGAAAAAAACTAATGATTATTGTCGGTGTGTCGTGTAAGATATTTTTTGTTTGTAAGAATGTTCAAAAAAAAAATATGAATGAAAAGAAGACAACCAGGAAATTAAAACTGTGGAAGTACTTAACGACTAACATGTTGCTTAAGTGCATTGTATGTTGCATAATCTGTGAAGAATAAAAAAAGAAAAAAATTCAAGTCAGGTTAATTGCATTTGTCACCTATTTTGAAAACAAAAATATAAAAATAAAACAGATTTATTCTGTGTTCAAGAAAAAAATATGAATAAAAAGAAAACAACAAGAAATCAAAAATATCTAACGTGGTACAGGTTTACTTCTTGTTGATGTATATTTAGCTTAAGTAATAGGCGTATATGAAAAGAATAAGAAAAAATGCTTTATAAAATTTAAAGAGAAAAATGAAAACAGAACAAAAAGATGTGTAACTACGTTTCTTTAAAATTTTAAAACTAATTTTAAAAAAATTAAAAGAAAAAGTGCAAACTGGTTTTTAAATGTTACATAAAGATTCAACCTTGACGAAATTGATGCAATTTTGAGATGCCTTTATTTCTTCTTGTTATCTTTTTTCTATGAAGTATTTAAAGAAGAGGAAAGAAAAAAATTCTTAGTATCACCGTATAAGATTTTATTGTTATGTAAGAATGTTGAAAAAAAAACAAAGGAATAAAAGCGATTCAAAATAAGTTACGAATAATTGCTTTTTTAAAGTAACAAGCAAGACATTATGTATAAATTGTGTAAAAAGTTAAAAAATTGTTAATAGAGTGAAAATTCTAGGATTAGAAACGTTCGCGATTGGTTGTCCTAATAAAATAAAAATCGGAAATTAAAAAAAAGAAATTAAAATACAGAAAAAAATTCACAATAAAATCAATAAAATCAGTGAATGTAAAATGATTCAACATTTTTGGAAAAAAATTGGAGTTTATAATAAATGCAGTACCAGATAACAAAGATCCAATAGATTGGATTAAAACCGGTATTGAAGAATTATTCAGCAATTTACTTGAAAATGTTGATCCTACTGACAAAATTGGTGTCACTTTTGGATGCCAAAGTTTCCATGAACGTGGTCCAGCCTGGATCAATTTTAAAGAAGCAAAAGATCTTGACATTTCAGAAATTTGGGAAGTTATTTCAAAAATTTTTCAAAGCAACTCCGAAGGATTATCTACAGATACGTTCTGTATAAATGTTACATATATACGACTTCCAGCAGGAAGTGGAAGAGGAAAAAGATACAACAATTTTGAAGAAGAATGTAATAAAAGAAGAGGCATAATTTCAATCAAAAACAAAGATAATTTATGCTTACCACGTGCGTTAGTTGTTGCTATCTCATTCATAAAAAAATCAGTTGACTACTGTAAAAAAATTTCAACTGTACCTCTCTAAATATCAAATTGTAGTTTTTGATTTCAGAGGAAAAGGAAAATCAATTATTTTTCAAGGTGAAGAAGATAAGGAAAAAAGATTGAATCGTATATCAAGATGAAGGTCACTTCAATGTAATTACATCATTAACAGCAGCATTTAGTTGTGATTACTTTTGCCAAACATGTAATGTTCCGTATAACAATAGATTGTCTCACAGATGTAAACAGTCGTGTTTCTTTTGTAAATCATCTCCAGCATGTGACGTAAATTTTCCAAATATTAAATGTGATGTATGCAATCGAAGTTTTAAAGGTCAAACTTGTTTTGATAATCATAAAGCAACATCATCTACAAATAAAAAATCTATTTGTACTCTTATAAATTCCTGTACAAAATGCTTTAAAGTATACAGAACCGATGTAAATCATATATGCTATGGACATTTGTGTAAAAACTGTAATATAAAAGTAGCTTCAGACCACCAATGTTTTATTACACCGTGTAAAGAATTAGCTGAACTTAAAAATATATTATATATTTTCTACGATCTCGAAACAACTCAAGATGATATCATCGGGGAGAAACTTCATGAAGGTGTTGCAATAGGGGATATAATTGAACATCAGCCTGATTTATGTATTTTTGAACAACGTTGCACGCATTGTGTATTGTCTAATGTTGAAAGATTCAATTTTTGTGGACTTCGAGAACATGTGTTGAAACAAAATCCAATACAAATGTTCTTAGAATATTTACTCAACCAAAGAAAGATATTTCATAAAGTTGTAGTTATTGCACATAACGGACAAGCATTTGATAATCAGTTTTTATTAAACTATATCTTAGAGAAAACCATCATCAAACCAAAACTAATTATGAGGGAACAAAGATAATTTTAATGCTGTTAGATAACGTGAAATTTATTGATTCACTAAACTATTTTCCAATGCCGTTATCTAGTTTACTGAAAGCATTTGATTTAGATATAAATTTAAAAAAAAGATATTTTCCTCATATGTTTAATCGTAAAAATAATATAAAATATAATGGAAAGTTACTCGATCGGAAATATTTATTTATTTTTTTTTTATTTATTTTTATTTCAAATTAAAAGATGCCTATTGAGCTAATGCTCTTTTTTAGGCTATACAATATAAAAATTAATTTATTAACATTTTTTATTCCATTTCTAATAATAATAAATCAAAAATTTCAATATACAATACTTAATTCTAAAATTCAATATTCTTTACTTAAACACTATGTTAAAAATAAAAGAAGAAATTAAAAAAAAAATACAAAAGTAATAAAAAGAAGTTTATATGTGTAAATTAAAAATTCATAAAATTCATAAAAATTAAAAAAAAATTAAAAACGTACACCAAATAAAAAAAAATTATTCTAATGTTGTATAATGTTGTCGATGTACCAAATAATGTTGTATTTTTACGCTCTAGGTGAATTTGTTGTTGATTACGTGTATTTACGTTCTGTTGCTCTTGTCTTGACTTTAATATGGTTGTGGTGTGTACATTTGAATTTATCATGTTGTGAATATGTAAAATTAATTGTATGTTTATGTGGTCTTTCAGTAACAAGAGGTTATTCGTTTTATGAATGAATTCCGTACCCTCTAATCTGTTATAAGCGAATAGGTTTTTGATGGCTCTATTTTGAATTTTTTGCAAATTCTCTATTACTCCCGTGGCTGCCGTACCCCATATTTTTATCCCATAGCTTAGATGGCTCTGAAAAAGCGCATGAAAAATTGATTTTTTTATGTTGTTAGGTATATATTGTGCTGCTTTTCTAAAAACTGCGAGAGCTTATTGCTTAGCTGAGTGGTATGCATATCCCATTTGAATTTATTACCGATCCAAAAACCAAGGTATTTGAACTCATTTACCTGTTCTAGCTGATCGTTAAGTAGATTAATTGTGAGCAGTGGAGCATTAGAACTAACTAACATGTATTTTGTCTTCTTTGCATTTATTGTTACCTTATTCGTTGTCGCCCATTTGGTTAGTTTGACTAACGCGTTGTTAATTTTATTTTGTAGCTCAAAGTAGTTCTTGAAAGACAATACAAATATCATCTGCATATAGAAAAATCTCCCCGTCAACATTAATGTCTTGGACACTGTCTATGTATAGAGTAAAAAGTAATGGCCCTAGAATGCTTCCCTGTGGTACGCCAAACTTAACTTTTTCGCTCCGACTTGCCTTGGTTCCTATTTGTGTAAACTGTGTTCTCTCACTCAAATATGACTCGAACCATTTGTATGGTATTCCTTTGAAACCAAAACTTTGCAGTTTTTTCAACATTATCTTATGGTCAACAGTGTCAAAGGCTTTTGTTAAATCCATAAATAAAACACCAACCAGTTCTTTTTTATCTTTTAACGACTGAATGAGTGTTACCATATCTATTAAAGCCGTTTCAGTATTTGACTTTTGTTTGAACCCGTATTGCCGCTTCGATAGGATGTTGTTTTCGGTTAGGTAAGAACAAGCTTGTTGTTGAACTACTTTTTCAATAATTTTAGAAACCGTCGGCAATATGCATATAGGTCTGTAGTTATTTACATCAGTCTTATTGCCAGATTTAAATATTGGTACAATTCTACCAATTTTCAGTGATTTTAGTACCATACCTTCATGTAAAGATTTGTTTATAATTTGAGTAATATTATCTGCTATCAAATCATTACAATATATAATAGCTTTTGAAGATATATTATACTTATCTACTGAACCTTTGTTTTTCATATTTTTTATTATGTTGTATGTTATGTTTTTTGTGATTTCTTTGAAATTGAAAGTCTTGCTTGTATTTGTTTTTGTGCAGAATATTTCTGCTACTGTTTTTTTGCTAACGTTTCTCTTATATTTGATAAATGTTGGTTAAGTTCATTTATTTTTTCATTTGCTTTTGCTTCTGTAAGCCCTTGTAGGAGTGAGTTATCTACCATTTTTTTGTTTGTATTATATATGACCTCATTTATACACTTCCAAGTTCACCTCCTATTTTATCGGGACGACAACTACAAATTGATACAAAATCAGTGACATTACAAAATTTAACATCTTCACTTTTCAGCCACGTTTCTGTGACACATATTACATCAATGGTGTTTTTTAATATCTTTAAAATAACTTCAAGTAACATTCAGATTTCCAAGTGTATTCACTTTTACATCGTCAAACGAGTAGAATAATTCATTACTTGGGTTAACTAAAAAGGGGTTATTTTTATTCATTTATAATATTATTTAATAGTGTTATATTTTTTATCTCTATAATTTTGCTATTTTGATCCTTTCGGATCATAACTTTTCCATCATTAACCCAGGTGAACGCTATTTTATTGTCTCTTTTTAAATCTCTTGTTTTCTTAAAAATATAATTAAAATATCTAGTCAATTTCTCGTTTATATAAATTGGTTGCTTGCTATTTTCATTCTTAAAAATTGTTCCTGTATTTAGGAAATTTTTTTCTTTTTTCTGTTTTTTGTATTCAGACATCAATTGAAGTTTAGAATTCTTTTCAACGAATTCCAGTTCAATTATTGGTGGTTCGGCTGATTGCTTTTCATATTGATTCTTTCTATATATTTTATTTATTTTGTTTTGTGAACCATTCATATTGAAATTACCTAGAATTTTGTCAGCAATATCATTTAGATTTTCGTTTTCTTTTTGTGGAATACCACTTATTTGTATTGATTTATTTATTTGAGTTTGATAATTCTTTTGCAGAACAGTTTCTAGTGATGTTATTTTATTTTTTAGAATTTCTACTTCATTTTTAATTTCTGTATTTTCTTCAATAATATTCTCTGTTATAATTTTATAATCATTTATAGTGGTTTTTAATATTTGAATTTCATTTTCTAAGGAAGTGTTTTTTACAATCAGGATATCAAGTTTATCATTTAATGCGTTTAAATTGCATTGGTTGTTTAGTGAATTAACTGAATTCTTATTTCTAGTTATACTTACTTCGTGATTATTGGCTATAACACTGGTATTTTGCGAAATTATGCTCTTTCGACCACTCCTATTCTGCAGGCATTTAGCACAGAACCAAGTTGAGTCATCTATTTTTATTTCATCAAATTTTTTCTTCGAAAGACCACAACAAAGTTTATGAAAGATGCTATTACAGCCTCCATTACATAAAATCCAGCTGCCTCCACTTATGTTGCAAGCTCTATTACACTTGTTGCAAATTGAATTTCCCTCCATATTTATGTTACGAAATTTAACAAAGTGTTTTTTATTAAGTATTAATATTCGAATTTTATTATTTGAAATTATATTAAATATTTTTACAAAAATTTTTTTTTATTTTTAATGCGATTTTTTTTATTTTATTTTTAATTTTTATTTTCAATAATTTGTAGATGCGACTTTTCTTTATGACGTTTGAAATGTTAATGGGATATTACTGTTATAATTTAATGACTGCATCAGAAAGAAAACAATTTCTTGAATGGTATGAAGAAAATAAAAACAAATCTTTTAACCTCCCAAAAAAACCTGTAGAATATTGTATGAATGACGTAAAAATTTTGACAGCAGCCTGTATTAAATTCAGACAGCTATTTTTGGAAGAATGTAAGGTTGAGCCATTTTTAGAGGCCACTACAATTGCTTCAGCGTGTAATTTGGTTTTTAGAAGGAATTTTTTAAAACCGTATACAATTGGTCTTATACCTAAACAAGGATATCGCTTATCAGAAAACCAGTCAATCATTGCCATAAAATGGTTAATGTGGGAAGAAAAACAAAGCAAAATAAAAATTCAGCATAGTGGTAACGGAAAAGAAAAAGTAATTTTTGTTCTTCGTGTTGACGGATATTGCACAGACACAAAACAAATATTTGAGTTTTATGGCTGTTATTACCATGGCCATCCAAAATGTTTCAAAAATAATAATGATAAAAAATATGAAACACGTTATGAGGCTACATTATCCAAAGCCAATAAATTACGCTCTATAGGTTATCAAGTAATTGAAAAGTGGGAGTGTGAATTTCGAAACGAAATGAGATCAAAAGAATACATAGAATTTTTCGCAAAATTGGAGAACGAAAGTTTGATACCACTAAAACCACGTGATGCGTTTTATGGCGGTAGAACAGGAAACACAAGAACATATTATAAATGTGCGCCTGGTGAAAAAATAATGTATATAGATATATGCTCACTATATCCTTGGGTGTGTAAATATGGAAAATTTCTAGTGGGTCATCCAAAAGTTCATGTTGGAAAAATTGAATGCAATAAATTAAATTTAAATGATACTGAAGGATTAATAAAGGCATTGATGCTTCCCCAGAAAAACTCTATCACCCGGTTTTGCCTATAAATCAAAATAATAAGCTGTCAAAATAATCCTGCTGTCAAACATGTAGTTTGGAAATGAATAATGATGACTGCTCGCATGACAATCGTAATAGGTCAATTTTAGGAACGTGGGTTATAGATGAAGTAAGAGAAGCTGTTAAACAGGGATACAAAATTGTGGAAATATACGAGGTATGGGAGTATACTGTTAAACAATTTAATCCCCTTACATCACAACAAGGAATTTTTACAGAAATGATGAACAAGTTCCTTAAAATTAAACAAAAAGCTTCTGGCTGGCCTAGCTTTTGCAGAACACCAAAGGAAAAGTGCAAATACTTAGAAAAATTTTCCAAAGTAGAAGGCATCAATTTACAGTTTAACGATATAGAAAAAAATCCTGGAAT
Organism: Poecilobothrus nobilitatus; assembly: GCA_947095535.1. NCBI lineage: Eukaryota > Metazoa > Arthropoda > Insecta > Diptera > Dolichopodidae > Poecilobothrus > Poecilobothrus nobilitatus. Next base: position 158,759,068 of record OX352774.1, on the reverse strand, counting down.
TAGATCATTAGCTAAGTTAATGTTAAACTCTTTCTGGGGTAAATTTGGACAGAGAGAAAATCAATCAAAAACTGAAATAATAAATGAGCCTTATGAATTATTTACTCTTCTTACTGATCCTTCCAAGAGTGTAAATCAAATAACTCCAATAAACGAAAAAACGGTTTTGGTAAATTAGGAATATAAAGAAGAAACACCTGAAACATTATTAACGGTTAACGTTTTTATAGCTGCTTACACTACCACACAAGCTCGTTTAAAATTGTATTCTTATTTAAACAATTGAAAAGAACGAGTTTTGTATTACGATACTGATTCAATAATATATGTAGCACGTGAAGGAGAATATAATCCTCCAACAAGAGTTTTCATAGGAGATATGTATGTATTTTTTTATTAGTTTAAAAAACTTTTTACAACATAATCATATTATTTACAATTCATATTTTCCAAAATGCAAAAAGTTTAAATTTAATCCCATTTCCTTTTTTTCTTTTTTGTTTTAATTTAACAAGATTTAAGAAATTTTCAAATAACAAATTCCAATAAACTATGTATATTATTTAAACTATGATTAAAAATTAATAATAATTAATAAAAAAAAAAAAAAAAAAAAAAAATTTTTTTAATAATTAAAAAAAAAAAAATTAGTAATTATCTTTGATATAATTTTGAATTAGTTTAACAAAGCTTTTAATGTTTGATTCAAATTTTATTATGTTTGGCATTTCATTAAAAATCTTCGATCCTTTATTAATGACTGAATTCTGCGTTGATGTCTTCCTAAATTTTTGCAGCCGAAAATTATTTGAGCTTCTAAGGTTATAATTTGTTACATCACTGACGTATCTTAAATTTCTAGACAAATAATGTGGGAATAGATTATGCTTCATTTTAAATATGAAAATTAGAATCTTGAAAATTGATCTCTGCTTTACACTCATCCAATTCAAAATTAAAAGCATTTAGCATCACAATTTAGTATTGCTCTCATGCCTTTATTTTGCAACACTTGTAATCTGTTCAGTGTTTCATTTTTGCTACAAAATATATTAGCAGAGTAATCGAAATGAGGAAGAACCAAGGCGTTGTATAATACAGTGGCAGTGTTCATGTTAATCGACTTTCTTAATCTTCTTAGAAATCCTGTTTTTTTTTAAATCTTTTTACAAATAATATTTAAATGATCCTCAAAATTTAGTTTATTGTCAACAGTTACTCCTAAATATTTATAACTGCTAACAATTTCTATTATCTCATCGTTGATATTAATAATGGGGGACAGTCTTGAATTAAATATCATACATTTGGTTTTACTCCATTTCATTCATATAATTTTACTAAATCTTCATTTAAGTTATTAACCACTTCATTAATATTCCTGCCAGAAATATAAATCAGACAGTCATCAGCAAAAAGGGCAGCCTTTGCAAGTTTTAAAATACTACTAATGTCGTTAATATATATTAGGAAGAGTAATAGTCCCAACAATAATATGACAGATGAGCTTGAAGAATATGGAATAGGAAATTACATTGCAGAATTTGTCAGTGGGGGTGCAAAGAACTATGCATACAAAATATATAGTACCAACTCCAAATGTGAAAAAACTGTATGCTAAGTCAAAGGTATTCGTTTAAATTATAACGCTTCACAAGAAATAAATTTTGGCTCTATGAACCAATTACTTAAAAAATTAAAAAATTTTCAACAAATAAAATAACATTTCCTAGTATTCGTCGAACATACTATCACAGTGTCATCACTGTTAGTAGTAATAGTAGCGCTTTGGCATGGGAAAATAATTATGCAAATTAGGTCAAAGTAATAGTAGCGCTTTGGCATGGGAAAATAATTATGCAAATTAGGTCAATGACCTTGGGCGTTTACTTTGTTGTTGAGAGCTTTTTTAAGGAATGTTGTAGTGTAAAAAAACAGGTAGCAAATTAGATGTCGTGATTGGCGTTTGCATAATTAGTTTCCGGAAAAGTGTTTGTAAATAATATAGAAGGTCAACTAGATAATGTGGAACAAGTAGATAGTGCAATGACCTAAACAGGTGTGTAGTATTTCTACCGGTTGCATGATTAGTTTCCGGAAAAAGCTTTTGTAAATAATACAAGTAAGTGCAATGATCTTGTTGTGATAGTATATAGTAACATAGATTATTGTAAATAATAAGAATTTATTTTATTTTTTAATAAAAAGCTTTCACGGTCAATCAGTTATTTTAACACAAGAATGCAGTTGTTATTTATGAGATAAATAAAATGCAGATATTGACCTTGATATTGTATCTTATTTTTAAAGTAATTTAAAAAAAATGTATTTATTGATTAATTGTTGTGTTTATTGCAGAAAAAATTTTTAAAGAAAAAATCCAGGTGTTTGAGAAAAATTTATGTTAATGTTAATTGATTTATTATATTAACTACTTTGTATTTTGCAAATAAAAAAGTCAGTTATTCTTAAATTTTTTGCTACTTTGTATAAGTAAATTAAATTTTCTGTTATTGTAGATACAAATTAAAGCATTATAAAATCAAATAGATTTATTGTGTTGCAGAAAAAATTTTTAAAGAAAAAATGCAGGTGTTTGATATGAATTTATGTTAATGTTAATTGAATTATTATATTAACTACTTTGTATTTTGCGAATAAATAAACGACAACTATTAGTATTTTTACATTGCAAATTTGAAGTGAGTTATGGCTAGCTATAAATGTGCAAAAAAAAAAAAAAAATTAAAAATAAAAAAGCAAATTAGTTTCATATAATATCGTTTTTATTTACCCAAGAATTGTGATCTTTATCAAAACCTAACCATTTAACAAAAACCTGATTTCCTTTTCTTTTCAATATTTTTTCAACAAGAAAAGTGTCAGGATTTTTGACGCGAGTAAGTTCATACTCGTAAAAAGAACCTGAAATCGGTGTTTTTGTATAATCAAGTAAGTTGTAAGTAATTGGATCTGTGCGTTTTACTTCTTTAATTGTAAATATTTCTGTTGACCAGTTTGGTTGATAACCTTTTGCAAAGTTTCTTTTGTATTTACTTATGCGTACATAATCTCCAACTTTATATTTTGCTTTCTGATAAAATTTCGGTTGCATGTAAATGTTCTTCAAAATATATTTCTCGTTTGCTTTTGTAACTTTTTTAGGTTGAAGTTTAATTGTCCGATGATATGTTGAGTTGTATTTCTCAATAAGTGAGGGTAAAATAGATATCCATTTATAATTACCCTGAAAACTAAACTGCTTCCACATTGAATTTTTTAAAGTACGGTTAAAACGTTCTACTATGGATGCTTTCATTTCAGAATATGTATGATAATGATTAATTTTTTTTCTTTCCATAAGTTTTCTAAATTCTTTGTTAAAAAATTCTTTACCTTGATCAGATTGAATATTTTTTGGGAGTGTTCCAGCACGTTTGAAAATGTTTTGCATACCAAGTAAAACGTTATTAGCATTTTTAGTTTTAATTGGTTCAGCATAAGCATATTTCGAAAAGATGTCTATTACAATTAATAAATATTTATTTCCTTTGTTATACTTTGCATATGGAATCATTTCTACTAAATCAATTTGCCATGTATCGTTTAAACCTTTCTGATTAAATTTTCTTCGACGAAAGTTTCGTCTGGCTGGTCTATGTATTTCCGATACTATTTGTGCCCGTGACATTATACTTGTACCATTTAATCAGATTTTCCAATTCTATTTTATAATTTTCTATAGAGCAACAGTTACATGTATCCGGTCCAGATGACGAGTTGTCGTAAGCCCAAGGACAAAGAGCAAAATGAGTTCCGTATATTGACGTAAATTTTTCTGTTATTGAAAATTCTTTAATGTATTTATACATGTGAAAAATACGTTGCTTATGCTCATTTAATAACACAGAGGAATATGATTTTAAAAACTCTTCCACTTCTTTTACCTCCATCTTTTAAATTGAGAATAAGTTATACACGTTTTTGCTTTTATATATTTGAAGAGCAAATCTAATTACCTTTCAATGACTTTTAAAACGCGAACCAATAATGATATATTTTAATCATCCATTTACAATGATGGTGGCGGGACCATCTGGATGTGGGAAAACAACATTTGTTTGCAACTTGATCAAAAATATTACTAGATTGATACATCCCAAAATTGAAAAAATAAAATGGTGTAACCCAGAAATTTCTGCGGTTCCAAGAAATATAGATTTCCCTGATATAGATTTTTATGCCGGCATTCCGGAAAAGCTTAGTGAAAATGAAAATAAACCTACTTTAATTGTTTTAGATGATTTAATGTTAGATTCAGCAAACAAACAAGTATGTGAACTTTTTACTAAAGGTTCGCACCACTGTAATTTGTCTATTATATTATTAACGCAAAACATTTTTCATCAGGGGAAATTCTCACGAGATATTTCATTAAATTGTAAATATTTGGTACTTTTTAAAAACCCTCGAGATAAATCACAGATTTTTCCTCTAGCTAGACAACTATATCCGGAAAATATAAAAGGCTTCCTGGGGGTATATAATGAATCAACATCAAACCCACATGGTTATATTGTATTAGATTTAACACAAGACATTAGCGATTTGTTTCGAATTAGAACCAACATATTCTCAGAGGAATATTGCGTTTGTTTTTGTGCTACCAAAGATTTAAACAATTGCTTAAAATATGAAACGGTTGAAGAAAAACCGACATATGTTACATGTACTAGAAAAATGCAACAACAAGAATTTTCGTAAAAATATTCTAAAATATTGTGATGATGATATAATAAAAACTATTGCTGAAATTGCAATTAATGTGTTAAACGGGAACAATAAAATATCACCATCACAAAAAACAAAACTAAAAAAATATAAAAAACTATTAAGACTCTTAGCGTGTCCACAAAAAGGTATAAAAGCTAAACGAAAAATGTTAATTCAACATGGAGGATTTTTACCTACATTAATTGGTACTATATTATCTGGTATAATAGGAAAACTTCTCAGTAAGACGTAATGCAGCGAATGATTGTTATGTCACCAGAAATATTTTCAAAATTTAGCAAATTATTTCAAGATGATAAAAACTTAGATTTATTGGATCAAAAAATGAAAAAAGTTTTATATGATAAAAAATTAAAACCATTGCAAAAATGGTATTTATATCGTCAAAATCTCATTAAATACGGAATTAACAAAAGGCATACAAAAAAATTACCAGAAAAGTTAAATAATGTTACATTTAATACAGGTACTCAAACAAAATTCTTTTCTAAGCGAAATGCATATACAGAAACTGAATTACCTAAATACAAATCAACGTCAACACAAACTAAATTTTTACCATTAGTTACTGATGATGTGTTTGAATATGACCCTAAAAAAGAACATTCAAATATGGATGTTGATTTAACAAATTACGATTTAGATGATGAAAATTCATTTAAAAAATTAGCTCAAACTGAAATGTTGAAAGATGAAAAATTAGTCGAAAGACCATCTCTAAGCTCTGATTATCGAATGTTTGAAACACCAAGTGGTGATGTAATTACCGTTGCTGTACCATCTCCTGAAAAAAAGAAGACACTAAGATCGGCTGGTAGTTCAATTTCCTCAACTATACTTTCACAGTTTCCTGAAACAAAAAAACGAAAACTAAAACCTTTACTAAGAAGTCCAAAACTAAGAACTTCATCAACACCGGAGTGGACAACATATAAATAGTACAACATTTTATGTTTTAGAAGAAGTTAACAAAGATGGATAGTCAAGATGACTTCTATGTAACATTGTTTAGTAATGATAATCTAAAACTGTTTCCAGACAACACTTTAGCTTCATTCGAAAATAAATTACCTATTCACTTTGATTTAAGAAATGGTAATTGGAAAGTTGGTCTTTCAGAAATTTATCTGAACGATTTCCTACAAACAGAACAATTTAACAAAGAGAATTGTGCTTTTATTAATATTGGACAGTATAATGTTTATGTAAGAAACATTGAAAAACCTCTTGAAAAAATCAAAGTAACCAAATCTATAGGCTACACATATTATTCATATAACGATTCGGAATTACATTTAGATGATTGGAAGTTTAATTTTTTGCCAACGCTTATTAAAAATATAACTCCTAATCCCGGATTTACTCGAAACCAAGTTTTTACTGAATTTTATAATGAAGTTTTGACATATATTTCTAATCCTAAAAATTATGATGATGTAACATTTAAAAAAGTGTCAGAATCTAACCGAGGGGACTTAATTCGAATATCGCAGACTTTTGATGAAGATAGTTTTTATATAAAAGTTAATCAGAGTTATAATGTAAAAACATTATTAACTGAATTATTTCAACAGAAAAAAAATATAAAAAATTTCAAAACAAAATTACCTGAACTATTCAAATTAGCTGTTGCTAAAAATAAAGATGAATTGAATGGAATGGTGTTGATTTATTCAGATATAGTTCAATCTTCTGCTTTTGGAAGTAGCAAAGTTCGGGCGTTGAGAGCTATCAACATAGAAAATTGTAGAATACCTATAAAATTGTAGAACTATAAAAAGACAAAGAGCTATTAAAAGACAAACAGTTTCTAAAAAGACACATTTGAAGTCGAAACGACGAAAAAAGCAAAGTAAAACATCCGACATATTCAACTAAAAATGGAATGTATGAAATCTGAACTTGATCTTTTTGCGTCATTACCCGTACAAACAAGTATTTTGCGTTCAGAAGAGGTAGCATACAATCCTTTAGCTTCTTTAGAGGCATCACCGTCAACTATTGAATTTGTTTCCCTTGGAAATGGAGATACATATCGAGATTTATCCTCCACCTATATAAAATTTAAAGTTCAAATATTAAAAAAAGATGGATCAGTTTGGAGTGCAAATGATAAAGTAGGAACCGGAACTGAAGCAAGACTAGCTCCGCAGCCCAGTGTTGTAAATAATTTATTACACTCTTTAATTAAACAATGTAATGTAACTCTAAACGGAAAAAACATCACTCCTTCAGACTCCTTATACCATTATAAAGCATACTTAACTACTTTACTAAATTATGGTACAGATTCCAGTCAAACACATTTGGAAGCATCTGGTTGGGAATTGGATAAACCAAATGTAAATGATTTTAGTAATTCTGGTTCTAAATCAAGACAAAAATCATACAACAATTCTACTGTAGTAGAATTAATGGGAAAATTACATGTAGATTTCTTCAATACTCCTAAATTACTTTTAAATAATGTTGACATTCGAATTGCTTTAGCCCTAGAAAAACAGGATTTTTTTATTTTCTTTAACGATGCCGATGAAAGCTATTTAAAAATTCTCGAAGCTACGTTATACATGAAACATTTAACAATTAATCCTAGTATATTGATAGCACATAATACTGTATTGGAAAAGGCTAACGCGAAATATTTTTATACCAGAAGTGAAATCAAAACATTTACAATTCCAGCTAACACATCTAACATATCATTGGATAATATATTTATAGGGCAAATACCAAAAGCTCCAGTATTTTGTATGGTTAATAATGAAAACTTCAATGGTAAGAGATCAAAAAATCCATACCATTTCGACCATCAAAATCTCACACAATTTCAATTATATGTGAATGGAGTGCCTACACCAAACTCTGCAGTTGAAACAAGTTTTACACCGAATAATTCTTGTAATTCTCGAGCATATTTAACATTATTTAGCGGAACAGGTATACATCATTCTGATAGAGGACATCAAATTTCAAAAGAATTATTTTCAAAAGGTTATACAATACTGCCTTTTGATTTATCACCAGACGGCTCGGGAACAGATACATGTCAGAGTTTATTAAACCAGGGAGTAGTAAAGATTGAAGCAAGACTCAGCTCTCCATTAACTTCAACATTAACTTGTATTGTATTTGCAGAATTCGATGCTAATATCGAAATTGATAAAAATCGTAACGTCTACGTGAACATATAAAAGGAAGTTTAGCGAACCATCTCTATTCATTTCACAATGACATGTGCTCTAGTAGATTTATCGTTCTGTACGGGCGATAACAATACAATATTTGTAAAAAATATTGCTGTGGCTGGTATAAAAGAAAAATGTAAAACTATTGTAAAAGAATTAAAGTATAAATTTCCTGTCAGAGATTTGAAAAAAACAGATATTGAGAATTACTCTTTTGGACATATCGATAACGAAAAAGTAACTAATAACTTAATAAATTTGCTTGAAAAATTCGATATAGTCTTAACAAATGGAAAACTTAAAGCAGAATTTTTAACAACATTTGTACGAGGAAATACTCGACTAATTGATATTTCCCGTTTGCAAGAAAATGAATACACTTCAGATTTCAAAGGTTCTGAAATGTAATAAGTTAACACATAAAATATTTAGAGGCGTTTATGCTCTTGATAAATTACCAAAACAAGTTTCAAAACCTAGTATTTTGGTGGTAAATACCGATAATTCTAATGAAAAGGGAACACATTGGTTAGCAATATTTGTTCCAGTTCAAGGGTGTGCAGAATATTTTGATTCATTTGGAAATCCCCCGTTTCACAATGAGATTATAAAATTTCTACAAAATCAATCAACATGTTTTGTTTTCAATAATAAGCGTTTACAAAGTAATTTAACATCTGTTTGCGGACATTATTGTTGTGTATATCTATGGATGCGAAGTTCCTGTAAAAGCATAAAATATTTTCTTAATTTATTCGACACATCATCCCCACTTAAAAACGATAAAAAAATACAAAGAATATTTCGAAAAATTTTTAAAAAATGAGGGAGAAAAAATATAAATACAAAATTCTAAAATAGAATTCATCAGTTAAAACAAGAAAAATGGAGCAATCAACAAATTCGGAAGTCATTGAAAAACAAAAAGTGAACCTCCGCAAAATCTTTTGTTAAGCTATATCTATTATTTGGATAAAAAACAAACAACAAAAATACAAATTGGATTTAATGTTGAAAATTTTGCTGCAACAATAATTTTCCAACGTCATCAAAAAGTCATTTGTGAGATGAATTATTTGGCGTGGTATGCCTTTTATCAAGATTTTACTAACAACCAACATAAATTAAATTCAAAAGGATTTGCGCTAACATTTAATCATACCGGGAAAACTAAAAAATTACATTGCAGTTAGATGAGTACACCCGCTTTTGTCTTATGTTAGACTTTATACAAGCAGTGATGTCATATAACAACGGAGCTGAACTTAATATTAGAGAATATGTATTCAAATATTTTGAGAGATGTATTGAAAAGAATAAACTAAGATTGGAACAAGAAGATTTCTACATTCCAATGAATTTACACATAGCTCAGTGTAATTATTCCAGACTATTTTATGAAATACCTATGTTTTTGTCAGAAAAATTATCTTGGTCAACAATAAATAAAACAAATATTTTTTAAAACCAATTATTTTCTTTTATTAAATACATATATAAATTCATACAATTTTTTACAGCACATCTTTTTAAATTTTCAGTAATGTTATGGTGAGGGCAAATGGTTGTGAAATTCTTTAGTTTCTGAAGAGATGGAATGTCATTATCTAAGTTGATAACTTCTACTGAACTCGAAACAAATTTATCTAAAAATTCCTTTTTCTGGTACCCCTTTACGTAAACGACGTCGAATGAATTTAAATGTTCCATTAAGGTATTTTTAATTGCTGAATATTCTATAAAACCATCATCCCAGTCAAGACCATTTATTTGTGTTTTATTGAATTCATTTTGCTGTTTAACATCAGTATTTAACTCTTCGAACGAATAAGGTGCTTTAAACATAAATAGCATTGATATCAGTGACCCATCAGCTATCAAAGCAAATTCCTTCAAGAAATATTGCTTTTTATTTCCAACAGTAAATTGTAAATCTGCTACTGCCTTCATGCTGCTCATTTTGTACCTGACTATTTTAAAATAGCTTGAAATCCTATAATTTATAACTAATACGATTTAAAAAGAGTGGAAAAAAAAGGGGAAGGGAGCCTTTAGCAGTAGCATAAACCGATACCGGACCCTCAAAGACAGATACCGGACATCCGGGGACCCCATCCAGAATCAAGAAAAAGGGCGCCTGGTTCAGGCCCCGCTTTAAAGGGACCGAACCTCAGGGGACCGGATATCGACTCTCCAGAATCAAGGGTTGATTTAAATGGATTAACCTGGAAAAAAAAAACGTGCAAAGAGTTACAAAAATCTTGCTGACTAATATTTTAACTCCTCTACATAGTGATTTTTATATTGGTAGCTACAAAGTATTTTAAATCTTAGACATAGTTTAGAGAATATACAGTCATTAATTATTAATGAAAATGCAAAAATATAATTTGAATATTTTAGAAAGTATTATGTATGATGCAAAATATTATGTATGTTGCATAAAAAGTATAAATTGATTTAAGTTTTTAAATTATTTTTAATTAATAATGGAAGTACAGGAGCCGTTTGAAGAAATAATTGGAAAATGCGATATTTTCCAATTAGAAAGAACATTAACATTCAATTACGAAATTGAAATAATAAAAAATTGATTAAACTTCTTTTTAAAAACAACTTTATTTTTTTCTTTTAAATCCAAATGGTACAGAACTATAATTTTCATAAAACCTTCGTTTTTCTGCTTTTAACCTGTATATCTTTGTTTCTGGAACTGTAATTACCCTATGATCATTTGTTCTTCGAAAATTTTTGTACAGAATATTTACACCGGCTTTATCGTTCAATAAAACCATTTCCTTAATTTTTTCAAAATTGACTAGTTTTGAATTATTATAATCTAGTTTAATTCCTTTTACTTTACAAACTACTGCATCGCTTTGTTTGTCAGAAGAAAATGCTTTATATGCATAATTTTTTGGTCCACCGCTAACGAATTCTTTTATGTAGCTGTCAGATCCAAATGATTCTAGTTCATTAGTCATATCTCCGATAAAATTGCCTATGACAGGTTCATATTCACCTTCTTTTGACACATATATGACGGAATCAGTGTCATAATATAAAACTCGTTCTTGTAAATTTTCCAAATATTCATACAATTTTAAACGAGCCTGTGCAGTTGTATAACTTGCAATACATACGTTCACTGTACGCAATGAATCTAAATCTTCATTTTTATATTTCCAGTTAACTAAAACCGTGTCAGAATTGATAATCATTATGTGCAATACATCTTTGCTTGGATTTGTCAATATAGAATAAAAAGTAGCTGGACTTTTTATTATTTGCGTTTTTGTCTGATTTTCTCGTTGACCAAATTTTCCCCAGAAAGAGTTCAATATAAGCTTACTGTATGATCTTTTTCCAGGGTTTTTGTAAATATTTTCTGTATCAAGTTTAATATTTTCTTGTTGGAAAAATTGTTCCAAATAATTTTGTTTTAATTCTTCTGTGTTGCAATCTTTAGGCCATCCAGAAGCTTCCTGTTTAGTTTTAAGAAATTTGTCCATCATCTATGTAAATAATCCAGGTTCACAGTTGTCTTTGTTATATTGTTGTACCTTATAACGCCAAATTTCATGAAATTCAAATATTTTATACCCCTTTTTTACAGCTTTTACTACTTCGTCTATAACCCAAGTTCCTGTCAGAGTTCTTTCTTTATCAGAATGAAGGCATTCATCTTAATATGTTTCAAGGCTGCAAGTGAAACAAAGCGTAAACATTAATTTATTATTTTGTTTTATTGGAAGAACAGGGTGAATCAAATCAGTTGGTGGAAGAATATCACATTTTATTAAACCATTAGTATTTTCTAAGTCAACTTTAGAACATATTTCATGGCCCACTAAAACTTCAGGATGTCCTACTGGAAATTTCCCATATTTGCACACATAGGGATATAATGAGCAAATATCTATGTATTTTATTTTTTCATTTTCTTTTGCTTTGTAATACATAAAAGTGTTTCCAGTTCTACCTCCATAAAAAGCATCTCGTGGTTCTAAAGGAAGGTTTTTTAAAAGGGGGTGATTTATAAGATATGACATCTCATCTTCTTTTTCTATCAATTGTTCTCTAAAATCACATTCCCACATTTCGATCACTTGATATCCAAATGATTTTAATCGTTCTGTTCTTGTTATGGTATTTTCAAATCTGATATCAAGAGTATCATGTTTGTTCCCTTGTATTGATTCGTTCCTCTTATATGGAAAACATTTTGGATGGCCATGAAAATAGCACCCATGGAATTGAAAAATTTGTTTTGTTTCTGAACAAAAACCATCTACTTTTATATTTTTTATAATTGCTTCTTTTTTCTTTGCTGCATGTTGAATATTAATCTTTCTTTGATCCTCTTCCCAAATTAGCCATTGAAGAGCAATTTTTGATTGATTGTCTGCAAATCTGTAACCTTTTTTGGGTATCAATCCTATAGTTTCCGGTTTCAAAAAATTTCTTCGAAAAACTAAATTGCATGCTGAAGCAATGGTTGTAGCCTCAGTGAAAGGACATACATTATTTTCTTCCAATAGGAGTTTTCTAAATTTAATGCAGGCTTCAGTTAAAATATGTACATCATTTTTGCAATATTCTATCAAATCACGTTTCATATTGAACTCGGTATTTTTGCTTTGTTCATACCAATCAATAAACATTTTTCGATTTTCTTCTGTCATTGTATCAGGACTATAGTAGTGCATAAGTGGTATTGGCCCAACATAATTTATATTTTCTGATGTATTGAACAAATGAGGAAAATAACCTTTTTTTAAATCAGTTGATAAATCGAAAGCTTTAGGAAGTTGTGATAGTGGCATTGCAAAATAATTCATAGAATCTAAAAACCTTATATTTTTAATCTGCATCTGAATAATTTTTGTACCCCTCATGATTAATTTTGGCTCTATCTCACTTTTATGCAGCAATTCATTTAAAATAAACTGGTGATCAAAACTTTGTCCATTATGAGCTATTACAACAACTTGTTTAAATTTTTTAGCCATTTTAAAAATGTAATCAACTAAATTTGGAATTACATTTGTGTCAAAAACTGTTGTTCTAAAACCACATTTAGAACAAAAATGTAACTTCTCTTCTTTTATGCAATGATGACATCTTATACTAAGAACACATAAATTAGGTTCATGTAGTTTAATATCTTCATTATTGTTTTTAACTAGCGTTTTTTCTTGCATTGTTTCTAGATCGTAAAAGATAAACACAAAATCATTAATTTTTGGTTTGCTCTTATCTACAATAATATAACAAAAATGATTTTTTTCTACACTTTTGTTACAATTTTTACAAAAAACAGTATCACATTTATGTGGTGAATCAATCTTTCTAAAATATGTTTTAAAACAAATTAAGCATTTGTGAAATTTTTGACATGTAGTAACTGTTTTATGATTTTCAAAACATTTTCCACCTCGGAATGATCGTTTGCAATAGTTGCATGTAATAGTTGTAGGTATATTATTACATGCAGGAGACTGTCGACAACAAATACAGATACCTTCACAATTATGATAATTTGCGTAACCTACATTACATTTTTTACAGTAATGGTTAATGCAAAAAACCGCTGTCAGCGAAATAATAACGTTAAAGTGATTTTCGTAATATAATAAATTAATTCTTTTGCCATCGTTTTTACCTTCAAAAATTATATTTTTGTTATTAGCATAATCGTAAACAACGATGTTATATTCATCCCCATAATAATCCTGTATTTTTTTAAGTTCAGATATTCCTGCACTTTGCGTTATATTTAATTTTGTTTTTACCATCAGCTCTAATGCTAGATTTTTCTGCATCTTCTGTGTATCTTGGCGAATTTTTTTATAATTCATGTCACCATCTATAAAAGCTTTTCCTACTACAATAGCTCGGAGTAAGCAAAGATTATCATTATTTTTAATGACAACAATGCCTTTTCGTTTTAAACTTTCTTCATTGAAAGTAAAATAATTTCTCCCTCGTCCACTTCCAGAAGGCAACCGTACAGTTGTAGTTGTTAGTTGAAAAGAATCAGTATTCAGGCCCTCCGAATTACTTTGGAATATTTTACTTATTAGTTCCCAAATATCTTCAAACTTCACTGAACTTGCAAGCTTAAAATTCATCCAACCTGGAGTTCTCTGTTGAAAGTTATCAGCAAAAAATACTATACCAATGAGATCATTCGGTTCAACGTTTTCCACCGAATATATAACTATTTGATTAATGGCTTCTTTAGTATATGCCAATATATCTTCTTCATTTGGAGCTTTTCTTATTTTGAATGTAATTTTTCTCGACATAACTCCAAACTTTTTCAAAAACTGACTTTTTTCTTCTATAATTATGAATTTGGAAGACTCCTCTAAATATTTCTCTAATATTTGTTTCTTGGCCATTTTTCTCAGTATTGATTTGGTATGTTTATACGACTTTTTTTTTGTTAATGATAATATATAACTAATTAACCATGTTTTTATACCAATATTAAAAGGGATAGGAAATTTTCCATACATATTTTTAAAAACTAGGAAATGAATCAAATAGACAATAAAATTAACATTGCCACTCCACATTACAGCTTGTTTAAATTTTACAACTCAAATTTGCATAATACTAGTAATTTCCTAGAACATAATAACTCTTGTTATATATTATAAAAATTTTTCAAATTATATTTCAATTATATTAATTCATATTATATAAAAATTAATTTACGTGTTTTTCGTTTTACAATTCATTATTAAATTATTTGCATAATACATAGTTGTTATTAATAACATATCTCAAATTTGCATAATAGAAAGTAATTTACAAGAATCTATAATAAATCTTGTTCTATATTAAATTTTTTCTTATTTTTTTTTTATTAAACATAACAATTAATCACTAAATACAAATTTTTTCTCTCGATTTTATACATACAACCTATACTATAAATTATTTTTTGTTTTTTTTTTTTTTTTTTTTATATCGTTCAGATTAAAATAAAAACTAAGATACAATAACAAGTTCAATATCTGCATTTTATTTATCTCATAAATAACAACTGTATTTTTTGCGCTAATATTATGTTACAATACCTGGTTGACCGTGAAAGCTTTTTATTGAAAAAATAAGATACATTTTTATTATTTAAAATAACCTATATGTTACTATACTATCATAACAAGATCATTGCACTTACTTATCCTACATTATCTCGTTTACCTTCTATATTATTTACAAAAGCTTTTTCCGGAAACTAATTATGCAACCGGTAACAAATACTAGATATTATAACACCTGTTTAGATCATTGCACTTACTTGTTCTACATTATTTAGTTTACCTTTCAATATTATTTCCAAACACACTTAGTAAAAGCTTTTTATTAAAAAATAAAATAAATTCTTGCATATTATTTATATAGTCTATGTTATTATAGTACAACACCTGTTTAGGTCATTGCACTATCTACTTGTTCCACATTATCTAGTTGACCTTCTATATTATTTACAAACACTTTTCCGGAAACTAATTATGCAAACGCCAATCACGACATCTAATTTGCTACCTGTTTTTTTACACTACAACATTCCTTAAAAAAGCTCTCAACAACAAAGTAAACGCCCAAGGTCATTGACCTAATTTGCATAATTATTTTCCCATGCCAAAGCGCTACTATTACTTTGACCTAATTTGCATAATTATTTTCCCATGCCAAAGCGCTACTATTACTACTACTGTTCCTGAAAGAAAGAGATATCGAATAAATTCCAGAAAACGAGTTTTTGCAGATGATTATGCTTCAGTTCCTTATGGCTTCAAAAAGAAAAAAATTTAAAAATTATTGTTAATATATTGTAAAAATTTTGTATTTCAAACTATTAAAAAAAGTATTGAAAAGCGAGGGGAAGTCTCCAAAAAATATTCATTCTCACCAGGGAAAAGAATTTTTCAACAAAAAATTCCAAAATTTGATGAAAAGCTATAAAATAAATCACTATCATACTTATTCAGAAATGAAGGCTAGTGTTTGTGAAAGGTTTAACAGAACATTAAAATCAATTATGTGAAAACAGCTTAATCAATTATGTTAGAAACAGATAGAATTTTTACCAAAACTAATTGAAAAATAAAATAACACAAAACAGAGTACAATTAAGTTAAAACCAAACCAAGTTACATCACAAAATGAAAAACAAATTCTTCGTTCAATTTACAATTACCCTAAAATATTTAATAAGGGAAAATTCAATGTTGGTGATTTTGTTAAAATTGCAAGTTCTAAAGGTACTTTTCAAAAAGGAAATTAACCTAACTATTCAACTGAAGTTTTTAAAATAGCTTTCAAAAACAAGACAGACCCGATTACATATAGTTTAAAAGATTATAAAAATAAATTGGTTCATGATGGTTTTTTATGAAGAGGAACTAACTAGTGTCAAAGACCCCAATGCTTATTTAATTGAAAAAATTTTAAAACGAAAAGGCAATAAAGTATATGTGAAATATTTAGGCTTTGATAATAGTCATAATCAATGGATAAGTAAATAAGATATTCTTTCATAAAAAAGTATAATTAGAATTTATGTAAAAAATTTTTTCTTAACTTTAGAGGACTGTTAAATTCAACAATGTTGTAAAAATTCTAATAGAAAAAATAAAAATAGAAAAATATTTACTAATAAAAATAAATAATATAGGAAGTGGTAAATAAAAAATAATATTCTTTCATAAAAAAAGTATAATTAGAATTTATGTAAAAGATTTTTTCTTAACTTTAGAGCGCTGTTAAATGCAACAATGTTGTAAAAATGCTAATAGAAAAAATAAAAACAGAAAAATATTTACTAATAAAAATAAATAATTTAGGAATAGGTAAATAAAAAATAATATTCTTTCATAAAAAAGTATAATTAGAATTTATGTAAAAGATTTTTTTTTTAACTTTAGAACACTGTTAAATGCAACAATGTTGTAAAAAATGGTATTTAAAAAAAATATAGTTTTATTATAATCAATTAGAATTTATTACATTAATAAACAACTTACTTTATAACTTTTGGTTTTTAACTAGTTTTCTTAAGAATTTTGAATTCTAAACAATGATAATACAATTATTTAGAAGAAAAATTTAGTATAAATAAAGTGGGATATTTCTTAAGATATATCAATTCAAAGAAAAAGCTCAACATAATAATACAACAAAAAGCAAAATGGAAACACAGCAGAGATTTTCGCCTACGCTCAACAAATAGAGGCAACGCAGGAGTTGGCTCCAATTAAAAGAAAATGAATAAGAAGTCAACAAGAATCACAGACACATCAACAACAACATCATCACCATCATTATCAACAACAACAACCACAACAGCAACAACATCAACAATTTCAATAACAAGAAGAAATCATTCTTCTTCAAGAAGAAGAACTACCAGCTAAAAAAAGCTTTTAATAAGAAAAATATGAAAACTAGAAAGTGTTTCTTAAAAACAAAAGATATGGAGCAAGATGCTCTATATCATATATTAAATGTAAAACAAATTAAGACCATTTATGGTCTTAAGTGGGTCTTTGAGATCCGCAATTTAATTATATGTGTACCTCAAAAATATACTGATATTTTTGAGAATTCTGTTTTTGGAAAAGAAATAAAAGAAAAAGAACATTTTGTATAAAAAGATAAATATTTAAATTTAAGTATTGTAGATATATCTGAGTCTTTTGGTAAAATATATGCAAATTACCAATAAATGATATAAATTGGTTTGTAGTTATAAGTTTTAATTATTAATAAATAAATATAAAATGTAAAAAAAGGTATAAATTTCTTTTATTTAGTTGCTTTATTTTACAGATTCAGGTTTATATGTACCTAAATAGTTACAAAATTGATTTATTTAATTTTTTTTTTCGTAAAAACTGGTATTTCATTAAAGAGCCGAGAAACATTACATCATACATTAAATTTTTGAACTGGAATAAAAATCTCTACTTTTAACCTTGTAACATTCTTTTCTTTACAGGTCTATATGGATTTCTTTTACTATTTTAGATCTTGGCATGATTTTTAAACAAATTATACCTAATTTATAAATAATAAAATAAATAACAAATTATATAGTTACAAAATTGTTTTATTTAATATTTTTTTTTGTAAAAATACAGGTATTTCATAAAAGAGTCGAGAAAAATTGCAGCGTATATTAAATTTTTGAACCGGAATATAAATCTCTTCTTTCAACTTTGCAACATTCTTTTCTTCACAGGTCTTTATGTATTTTTTAACATATTCCTTTACATTTGGCTCTGCAGTTTTATTATATGCAATAACTGCATGTAGGAAATCAATCAAACTGTAAAACTCGACAGCTTCCTCTTTGTTAATGCTAAGATTCTGTCCTACTGTAGATTTTATTCCACTTTGTAAACATTTTGAATTTTTAATTGACTGCTTGGAAAATTTTTTATGAAATAGGTCATAAAATTTACACCATTCACGATATTTTAAAATAATTGGTTTCATTCCAATCCAATGAAAAACACTTGAAACTTCAAAAAAATCTGTGTCAAATCCGACAACTATTTTTAATGTGTGACTTCTGTTGAGAAAATATGTATAACTCAGCAACAAATTAATGCTAGGACCTTGCTCTTCCATTATTTTAATTACACTAAAGTTTATTATTAAATGTTATATCTCTTAGGAAGACATGATTGAGAAATATTATAATTTTCAAATATATGGTGAAAAGTATTTATTATATTTTTGTCATTTTCAATATGATTTTCTTTATTAAATTGTTTTAAAAAAGCGTTCATACTATAACCGCAACATCTATACCACGTATAAACACAACAATATTGCCCACAAACATCTGAATAGTTACTTTGTAACTGTTTCTTATTAAAAATTATACATTGATTTTTTAAGTAACTTTTGTGATCCTCTAGTAAATAAATCACATACATACTTATCATGGGAATTTAACATCATATCATCGATAATAATTAACAAAGGTTCTTGATTGTCATTAAAATCCGGAATAGTGTTACTATATTCCACATCTTTTAAATATTTTGGAACGGCATTTTTGTCTGGATTACACCAAATAATTCTATTAATATGTGGTTGTATATTTTCTTTTTTATACTTTATTAAATTATGAATAAATGTGGTTTTACCACAGCATGATGGCCCCCTACCATCATTGTAAATGGATGAAATAGCATAGTTGTATTAGTTAAAAATAGCACTGTTAACCGATATTTATATGAAAAGCTCTTTTGCCGAAGTGAATATAAATGTAAATTTATTTATTCTAATGAGTATTCTTACACAAACCGTCGACATGGTTAAACGAGTTCTCATAGTTGACCTACAATTTTTACAAGGAAATGAAAAGCAATATTTCCTAAAAGAATTAGCCATACTTGAAAAAGGAAGTTTAGTTCCAACTGTGTATCACTTCAAAGCACCGTATCCCGCAGAAGAACTTAGGCAGGATATGAAATATAATAACCAGTATTGCGAAAATAAAATTAATGGACTTAAATGGAATATCGAGTTAGTTGAATATTTAGATGTAAAATGTATATTAAAACACTATTTAGAGTTAGCTGAAAAAATTTATGTTAAAGGAGATCAAAAAAAACTATTCCTTCAAAAGTACATTGACAGTGATAAAATAGAAGATTTAAGCAGAAACTTGCCGTCATTACAAAAGATTGATAACTTTAAATCAAATTGTCCTATACACTTATTAAACAACAGTTTCAGATGTGCTGTTAAAAATTGTTATAATGTATATATGTATCTTTTAAAAGAAAAAATGTTAGATTAAGACAGCACAGATTTCTATAAAATTGTAAAATATTTTTAAATAAAAAATTATTTCAAATATATAAATAAATTTGTTTTATTTTTTTTTAACACAGCATAAGAATACATCTCAATAAAATCTAAAAATACTAATAATTTTTTCTTTCCTTTTCTTTAAATATTTCATCAGAACAAAAAAGAAAAGAAAAAAATGCATCTCAAAATATCAATTTGGTCAAGGTTGATTCAGATTTAAAAACCAGCTTTGCACTTTTTTCTTTTAATTTTAAAAATTCGCATAGGTACACTTAATTTGTTTAAATTTTTCTTTTAACATTTTATAAAAACGCATTTTTTCTTACTATTTCCATTCACGCCTATTACTTAAACCACTTGTTAGATATTTTTTATTTCCTGTTTGTTTTCTTTTTATTCATATTTTTGTCAACATTCTTACGTAACAATAAAATTTTATACGGTGATACTAAGAATTTTTTTCTTTCCTCTTCTTTAAATACTTCATAGAAAAAAGATAACAAGAAGAAATAAAAGCATCTCAAAATTGCATCAATTTCCTCAAGGTTGAATCTTTATGTAACATTTAAAAACCAGTTTGCACTTTTTCTTTTAATTTTTTTAAAATTAGTTTTAAAATTTTAAAGAAACGTAGTTACACATCTTTTTATTCTGTTTTCATTTTTCTCTTTCAATTTTATAAAGCATTTTTTCTTATTCTTTTCATATACGCCTATTACTTAAGCTAAGTATACATCAACAAGAAGTATACCTGTACCACGTTAGATATTTTTGATTTCTTGTTGTTTTCTTTTTATTCATATTTTTTTCTTGAACACAGAATAAATCTGTTTTATTTTTATATTCTTGTTTTCAAAATAGGTGACAAATGCAATTAACCTGACTTGAATTTTTTTCTTTTTTTATTCTTCACAGATTATGCAACATACAATGCACTTAAGCAACATGTTAGTCGTTAAGTACTTCCACAGTTTTAATTTCTTGGTTGTCTTCTTTTCATTCATATTTTTTTTTTGAACATTCTTACAAACAAAAAATATCTTACACGACACACCGACAATAATCATTAGTTTTTTTCTTTTATCTTCTTTAAATAGTTAAAGTAGAAAAAAAAAAAAAAAACAACACAAATAGTTAAGTACATCTAAAAACACATAATTTTTTTTCAATGGTTTGATCATTATGTAGACAGAAAAACAGGTTTGCACTTTTTCTTTATGAATTTTAAAGATGCGTTGTACATTTTAAAATTGTTCTATCTTGTACGTTTAAACTTTTTTTATTTTTTTCCTTTTACATTCATTAACCATTTTTTTGTTTCTACTTTTCATATGCGCCTATTACTTAAGCCAAGTATACATCAATAAGAAGTATACCTGTACCACGTTAGATATTTTTGATTTCTTGTTTTTTTTTCAACATTCTTACATAACAATTAATTAATGGTTTTTCTTTCTTCTTCTTTAAATACTTCATAAAACAAAGCGAAAGAAAAAAACAACAAACAACAACATCTCAAAATTTTGCAAGCATAAAAAAAAAATTTTTTCTTACTATTTCCATGTTTACCTATTACTTAAAACAAGTATACAATCCTTATAAACAACAAGAGTTGTCTGACGGTCGCCGCCGCCTGTCTGACCTACTTTTATGTCGTTAACCTACTCCTGTCTGACCTAATTACAGTTTGACCTACTTCCGGGTGGCCTGGACCTACTTACGGGTGACCTTGACCTACTGACCTGTCTGGCCCAAGTGCCTACCTATCTACTTGTAGTCTTGGACCAAATGTTATAAAATGGTCAAATGAAGAAAAAAAAAAACTACTTCAGACTTCTTTTTACGTAAAAAAGGTTTTCCAAATGTAATAGGTAAACTAATACAATTATTAATTTTAAAATATACATACATATTACAAATATACGACTTTTTTAGGTGCAATTGACGGAACTCACATAAAAATAGATCCACCAGCTTCCAGGAAAGACGATTATATTGACAGGAAAGGAGTAGTCAGTCTTTGCTTGCAAGGTATTTGCAATGAAGATAGGAAGTTCATTTCCGTATTTGTAGGTTATCCGGGGTCATGCCACGATAGTTGGGTGTTTCAGAATTCATTCATATATCCGAAAGTGAAAAGTCTTTGTGGAAGTAATTGTTTTTAATTATATTGTTTGCATTTTTTAAAACGTTTTTTATTATTTGTAGATTATTATTTATTGGGCGATTCAGCGTATCCCTGCTCAGAACATTTAATAACACTTTATAAAGATAATGGCCACTTAAGCAGAGCTCAAAAAAAGTACAGTAAAAAGTTAAGCACATGTCGAGTAATTATTGAGCACACATTTGGCATATTGAAGCAATGATTCAGGCAATTGTATTATTGCAAACTAAGAGGCATTCCTAAACTTTGCGATTTTATAGTTGCCTGCTGCATATTATACAATTTAGCAGATACAAATGATTTTAATTTTGAAGAAATGGAGCCTTTACCGCAAAGAGAGGTACAAAATAAAGATATTCTAGAAGAAACTGGAAAAGAAATCAGAGATAGACTTTGTAGTGAATTTAATTTTTTGAAGTTTGCTTTCTCTCTGCTTTTCTCTTTATTTTATCTCTCTTTTCCTCTTTTTTTTCAAGGAAATTCAAAAAGCGTTGCCTGCTATCTTGCATTTCGGTTAGCATATCGACTATTTTACTTTGATCAGCATTCATTTTTTCTTTATTTTTTTTAATTTTAAAACTCTGAATTTTATCACCACAAAAAATTTAAATTTTTCAAAAAGCAACCACTCAATACGACAATTGAACTGAATGTGAAATTTATTTATAACAACATTAAACATCTAAAGTGCGTTTTGTTTCTTACTCGTTTCAAAATGTTTCTTACTCGTTTCAAAACGAAACGCACTTACAACAGTAAATACTTAAAATGGCTGGAGTAGCTATTTTGAAACGAGTAAGAAACGAAAGTTTTCACTTCGAGAGCAAAGTTAACTCAAATATTACAAAGTTACAAAGGTCAAAGTCTTATGAAGTATCATTATTATATTATTATTTCAAATTTTTATATTAAATTTACATATTGAAATACTTGTAAATGAAATCGTTCAATTGAACTATACTTAATTTTTTTTAAGACTCCATTATTTGTTTGTAATAAATACGTTTTATAAATGAAAACGTATAAACTGCACTCAGCGTAAGAATGAAACTCACTCTGTTAAAATACATTTTTTTGACATTTAAAAACTTTATAAAATTTAAACATAAAATTTATAAAGTTTTTGCCCGATAAAATTTTCCTGGCTAAAACTTTATAGGGGAAGTGTGTCACGTGATCAAAAATTTAGTCAGAGAAATAGTCACTCTCAGTACGGAGACAGTTTTCGGGCTAAAAATTTATAAAGTTTTACATTTTTTGTACAGTTTTTGAGTACGCAGACAGACCTATTTTAATACCTTCTTTTTGTAATGAACGATGACGGCATCCGTATCTATATATATGTTCGTATAGGAAAGGACACTAAGAAGTTTTCCAAATTTGGATTATATTTTTTTTTTAAAGAGAACACTAAGGCGTTTTGCCGAGAAACTTTATTTGGAGACACTAAGCTGAACACATTGAATTGAATATATTGCTTTTCTTTCACATTTCCATAAAATAAAAATACAAACCATTTTTCATATTATATTACATACCTCAATGGAAGCGACGAATTTTTATTAGAATAATTACGAGTACTTATTCCAATATTAGCAAATTTTTATATACAATGCACATACTTTTTAGCTTTTATTTTTACAAAAAGTATTTTCATGCACAATTTGTTTGTAACTCAAAAATCCTCCAAC
Organism: Poecilobothrus nobilitatus; assembly: GCA_947095535.1. Classification (NCBI taxonomy): domain Eukaryota; kingdom Metazoa; phylum Arthropoda; class Insecta; order Diptera; family Dolichopodidae; genus Poecilobothrus; species Poecilobothrus nobilitatus. The sequence goes on along the minus strand of OX352774.1, from coordinate 158,735,378 downwards.
AATTTTCAATGTACATTATATATCTAATACTTACATATTATATTCACATTCATTCTTTACACAAAACGGAAAAAAGGACCATAAAAAAACAAAAAATATGTATATAAATACTTAACATTACATAGCTACATATAAATACAAATCTATACTATTCATATCAAACTACATGTATAGCAATAGAGTATATTGTATAGAAACATAAAAAACAAAATAAAATAAAAAATACGTATAGCTATAGATATCGAACACTACGTAGCTCTATAAATATATTTGTATATCATTCATATTCAAATTTCAAACTATATGTATAGCAATAGCATATATTGTATAGGAACATAAAATTCAACAAAAAAAAAGGAAGAAAACAACTGCTCTTATATTCCAAAAAATTCTTTTAATACACACACACACATAGATACGGATGCCGTCATTTAAAAAAAAAAAAGTTTATAAAAATATTGACAAAATCCACTACAATAGCTTATATCTACCGCAATTTCCCTTTAAATATCTTATTTTATCTATATTTTATCTATATTTACTTTTCTTTGGTTACATGTATGTACTATATAAGTAGTACATAGTAAAAAAAAAACACAGTTTTTTTTTTGGGAAAAACTAAGTTTTTATTAGGAGTTTATTCAAGAAACGCAGATTTTTTTGTGAAAAACTAGGTTTCGCTAAAATTGCTGTACAATTAAAATCAGATTTTCGTAATGTTGAGACAATCTTAAGATTTTTTTTGCATTTTGCATTTTATAAAAATTACTAAAAATGTTGGCAGTAATGAAACGATCAGAAGAAACAATCAATTAAATATTGAAGTAAATAATAAAATATGTTTATTTTATCGTTTAAACAAGTTTTAATTATTGTTTTTATATGTAACACAAAAGTATCAAAATGTAAATTTTACATATAAAAACATGTAACATTTACATATAAAAATTACTAAAAATGTTAACATTTACATTTAGAATCAATATTGAAATAAATAATAAAATATGTTTATTTTATCGTTTGAAAAAGTTTTAATTATTGTTTTTATTTGTAAACGACTTTTTAAACGACAAAATAAACATATTTTATTATTTATTTCAATATTTAATTGATTCTAAATTGATTCAGAAAAGTGTCAAAATTTTAATTTATTATATAAAATTTTACATTTACATACAAAAATTACTAAAAATCTTAACATTTACATTTAGAATCAATTAAATATTGAAATAATTTATAAAATATGTTTATTGAATGCTACTCAAACAGTAACTTTTTTTTAACTTTGATATATATATTATATAAAAAAAATTAAAAACCAATTATAGTAGGAAGAATTTTAAGTACAATAATTTTCATAAATTTCATGTACAACCCTAATTATCATTTTAAAGAAAATTTTTATAACTATTTTAAAAAATTGCACTATGGCAGCACCTGTCAAAAATACCTTAGTATTAGAAAATGATTGCGGCCATTAAATAAAATTATTTTGTTTATATTGAGAATTACAAAAATTTACAATTAAAAATAAATAAAAAATAAGGTACTGTGAAATCTGAAAATTTCTAATGTCATTAAATTAGCAATTTTTGAAATTTAATGACATTAAATTTTTATTTAGTTTGGATAATGACATTTGTTCTGTTTTTAGTTTTATTCAATTTTTATCAATTCTTGTATTTGGGCGCTATAAAATTGAATTTATTGGAATATTATAAAAATTGGATTTAGTGGATAATAAAAATTGGATTTAGTGGATTTATAATAAAAATTGGATTTATTATAAAAAATGTATATTATTTATTATTAGAATTTGGACGAATTAACAAAAACAATTAAGTAGACATATAATATAAATATATTTTATAAGATATATAAATGATACATATAATATACATAAGTAATATCTAGGTGCAATACATATAAGTAGTACCTCTAATATACATAAATATATACACATATATATATATGTATATTGATATATATAAATATATATACATATATAGTTTTCTATATAAATTTTTTTTAAGATCAATCAATCAATTTAGATGCAGAAGGTTAGTTTAGGTTAAGGTAGCTGCCAAAAAGGCACACTTAGACCGTATTTTGGTCCATTGTGATACCACATAGAAGCTTTTCTATCCCACTCGTTAAAACCATTTTGAGCTTTTTGCAAAGCGAAGAATACTCTTCACATTTTTACCTGCCAGATCGCTAAGGCTGTCGAAGAGATATTGCCCCAAATGGGTATTCCTTCTTACCGACAAGGCCGGGCATGTGCAAAGGAGATGGAGAGTAGTTTCCTCCTCTTTTTCATCCTTGCAGGCTCTACAATAGTCGTTTGCGGGTAAGCCAAGTCTTCTGGCATGCTTCCCTATTAGACCGGTTATTATACTCATTGTCAGTGACCGGTTATTATACTCATTGTCATTCCAATGTCTGCCCTTTTGAGAGAAAGCAGATCATTGGATCGTTTTAAATCGGTTTTGGGCCATATCAATCTTGTGGTTTGCACGAGGTCAAGTTTGACCAAATGTAATTTACCATATCCGTTATTTCCTTTCCTTTCCTTTCGTTTTGCTTGTGGATAGAGGTACCCCTAGTCCTGCCCTAACTGGCAAAACTTGTAAGGTTGTACCAATTTTTGCGAGTTCATCAGCTTTTTCATTTCCCGGAATACCCCGATGACCTGGTACCCAGCAAAGCTGAATGCTAAACTGCCTGGCCATCTCGTTAAGAAGTTTTCGGCAGTTTATTACAGTCCTCGAGGTTGTGCATATTGATTCCAGAGATTTTAACCCAGCCTGACTGTCTGACAGAATACGCACTTGCTTCACAGTCAAAATGCTTCTATTCAGTGGAATCAAGGCTTCTTGAATTGCCATAATTTCTGCTTGGAAGACACTACAATGGTCTGGTAATCGGAAATTATGACTGATATTCAGATTATCTGAGAAGACCCCGGATCCCACACTGCTGTTCATTTTTGAATCATCAGTGTAGAATTGTACTCCTTCGAAAGTCATCACTGCGCTCGAGTTCCAACTCTCACGGCCTGGGATGCTCGTCACATGAGATTTCCCGAAGAAGTAAGTGGGAGACGTGTAGTCCACCAAGCCGGTAGTGGACTTGAATTGGTTTATGATATCCAAGCGACCTTTTCGTGAATTGATCCACTGGGATGTGGCTTTTAATCTCACAGCTGTGTTTGCTGCTGCAAATTTACTATAATATTCTACAGGCATCAGATTAAGCATTATGTCTAATGCCGCAGAAGGGGTTGTTATTAAAGAGCCACTAATACATAGTGTGGCAGTTCTTTGAACCCTAGTGATTGCCTTGCGGTTGACCTCTTTATCGATTGCCTTCCACTATACTAGGATCCCGTACATAATAATGGGCCTTACTACGGATGTGTATAGCCAGTAAGTCATGTATGGCTGAAGCCCCCATTTCCTACAAATGGTTTTTTTACACGAGTAGAGTGCTATTGAGGTTTTCTTTACTCTTTCTGAGATGTTAGCTTTCCAGCTTAACTTCCTGTCTAGAGTTAGACCGAGAAATTTCGCCGTTTCGCTAAAGGCAAGAGTGGAGCCATTTAACGAAGGCGGCTTTATGTTAAGAATTTTATATTTTCTTGCAAAAAGGACCAGTTCGGTTTTCTGTGGATTTACTGACAGTCCACAGTCTGTAGCCCATGTTGTGATTTTGTTTAGTGCAAGTTGCAAAGCATCCCTGAGACTGTCAGGGAACTTGTCACTAACCACGATAGCAACATCGTCCGCATAGGCAATTATTGTGCAACCCGCCTCTTCCCGGATTTTAAGCAGTTTAATTACCACCATATTCCAAAGAAGGGGAGATAACACTCCTCCTTGCGGAGTCCCTCTTTTCACAAACCTTTTTGCTGAAGCGTTGCCTAAGTTGGCACTGATGGCCCTGCTATTTAGCATATTAGCTATCAGTGCTCTTAGCTCCGGTTCAATTCCTAGGCTTATGAGTGCGTCTACAATTGCTGCCTGATTGACGTTATTAAACGCTCCCTCAAAGTCTATAAAAGCTGCAAGAGTGTACTCTTTGCAATTTAAAGATCTTTCAATCCAGCTCGTCAAAATGTGAAGTGCAGTATCCACTGACTTCCCTTTACAGTAAGCATGTTGAGAGGCTGGCAACAGATTTTTATCTAAGTTGCAGCGGATATGGATGTCGATCAATCTTTTTAAGGTTTTTAGAAGGAAGGATGACAGGATTATAGGCCGAAAGTCATTCGCATAGACGTGACTATTTTTGCCGGCCTTGGGTATGAATACTACTCTGACCTGTTTCCATTTATCCAAGATAAGCCCCAAATTAAGACAACCACAGAAAATGTTTTTAGCCAAGCCTGGGTAGTAGATGCAGTTTGCTGGATCTCAGTGGGTATAATTCCATCCGGTCCGCTTGACTTGAATGGTTTGAAACCATCTATAGCCCATTGTAGTTTGTCTCCTGTAACCACCACCTCTGAAATAGTAGGGGGATGATTCAGAACACAAGCCACCTCTGAGCTGTTATTTGTGCACGCAGGAAAATGGGTTTTTAAATGTAATTCCAACGACTCCTCTCTTGTGGTAGCCCAGCTGCCATCCTCTTTTTTTAAGAAGGCTGGGGACCAAATGTTTCGAACATTATTTTGAAGTCGAAGAACTATGAGGAGATGGATATTTTTTGGAATAGAGGAGTTCCACGTGAGGAACAAAATAAATCAACTCCGTAGTAATTCTTAGAAATAATTATACTTTATAATATAAAATAATAAATAATAAAGAAATAATAAAATAATAGAAATAATAAAGATTAATTGAATTGAATTAAGAATATTTTTTTTTATATAAATTATCAATATATGAATTAATATTAATTATACTAAATACAAATCCATACAAACTAATAAATACATTAGTTTCACATAAAAATACAAACTAACAAATCTATGCAAGTAGTTTTTACCTATTTCTATTCTTATATAAAATAAATAAATACATTAGTTTCACATAAAAATACAAACTAATAAATCTATGCAAGTAGTTTTTACCTATTTCTATTTTTACCTATTTCTATTATCTTCATATGGTCGGTATACTGCAAAAACAACCTAAGTCCAAAATGGAGTTATTTATGAAGGAAAATGTAAACATATATTTTATAGTTTGCAAAAACACTGTAGGTACTTCTTTTATAAATTACAAATATTACATATTCTATTATTTCATATAACCTAAATCCAATTTCCTAACATAAGTTCAAGTACACTTAAGTTTTTTTTGCAGTAAAAATTTGTAATATAATTTAAAAATTGTCGTTAAAAAAGAAATACTTAGTTCACAATAATATTATGATTTGTCTTTTGGCCTTGGCAACGTGTTTTGTAAAAATTGGATTTAGTGGAGTTATATGGGTGTTCAAAATTGAGGTATCATTTAATTTTAATAAAAAAAGACTTTTTTTTTGAAATATTAAATATATTTTTATTTTAATTTATTACAAGTAGGTTCCGGTTAATAATGAAAAATTATGTCGGCCAAGTGGCCTCCTCTACTTCGGCAGGCTTCCAATCTTTTACCAAAATTCTGAATCACGTTGTTCAATAAACTGTTCTCAATGGTTGAAATCTGCTCGATAATGTTGTTTTTAAGCTCTTGAATTGTTGTGGGATTATTGCTGTACACTTTCGATTTCACAAAACTCCACAAAAAAAAATCCAACGGTGTCAAATCGCACGATCTTGGTGGCCACATCACTCCTCCTCTACGAGAAATAATGCGATCTTTTAACTTTTCCTTCAAAAGATCCATTGTTTCTCTTGCTGTGTGGCAAGTGGCACCATCCTGTTGAAACCACATATTCTCTACGTCCAAATTATCAATTTCCCGCCACAAAAAGCTTCGGATCATCTCCCTGTAGCGAGGATTTCCATTGACCGTAATCGCATGAAGATTATTTTGTTAAAAAAATTCTCATTTTCTTCTTATTTTTCGATTGCCCAAGAAACGAATTGCCGACGTAATGCATGGTCAGTTGGTTTTAATTCTTGCGTCAGCTGGATCTTATAAGCCTTTAAATGGAGATCACGATGCAAAATGTTGAATAATGTGGATGGTTTCATGTTTAATTGCTGCGAACGATGACGAATGGAAGTTTTTGGATCTTCTTCAACACTTCTGCTACATTCTCGGTTGAACGGCCACTACGTTGATAAATGTTGCCTCTGTTATCAAGAACAGATCCAGTTTCTAGAAATTTATCAACCATCAGCTTGATGGCACGATTTGTTGGAGCATTTTCTCTACCAAATTTTGTTCCAAATTTCCTAATTACATCTTGAAAACTTTTACCATTTTAAAAAAATGTTGTAATAACAAAAACACGTTGTTCCTTCGTGTAACGTTCCATATTAACTAACCGGAATGTATTTAGAATATACCTAAAGAAACCTCGTATAAAAATTCGAGGTAGAAAAAAAATGGCGGCAAAATCAAAATGATACCTCAATTTTGAACACCCAATATAATAAAAATTAGATTTGGACGAAATAACAAAAAAAAATAAGTAGACATATAATATAAATATATTTTATAAGCTATAAATGACAAATATAATATACATAAATAATATCTAGGTTCAATACATATAAGTAATATCTTTATATACATAAATACATTTATATATTGATATATATAAATATATATACAACTATGTAGTTTTCTATAACAATTTTTTTTAGAATCAATCAATCAATTTAGATGCAGAAAAAAACCGAAAAAATTATTTCTTTCGTGCGTTATTTTGTCTTTCATAGAGTAATTGTAAATGCAAATGTTAAGTTATTCTATTGTAAGTTTTAAAATGTTTGTGTTTGCATTAATAATATTTGTGTTTGTGTTAATAATATTTGTGTTTACATTAAAAAAATTTAGGGCTATTCTGACAGTGGGTCAATAAAAACCTTGTGTGATAACGTAACTAAATCTAGTAAATCTAATGGTTTGTAAATTTCTATTTTCTATTTCTAGTAAATTTCTATCTAAAACTTCTATAATTTCTTATAAAATTTCTATAAAAACATTGTGTGATAACGTAACTAACTCTAGTAAATCTAATGGTTTGTAAATTTCTATTTTCTATTTCTAGTAAATTTCTATCTAAGATTTCTATTAGTATTTAAATATTTTTCGGTGTATAAAATTTCTTTTTCATATCTATTAAAAGAATTAGCGGTTTTTTAATTTACATTGAAAGAAAAGTTACTTAGCAGTTATACTAACTAATGTTTCATACCCTTTCGTAGAATCAACCGAAATATTTAAAATTTAAAAAATAGAAAGGTCTTAAATTTTTTATGTTTCATCTGTCATCTCAAAATATTTTACTGTGAAATCTGAAAATTTCTAATGTCATTAATTTACCAATTTCTTAGTTTGGAATTTTAATTTACACCTAAAGTATAGGGTATATTAACTTTGGTATGGTGTTTGTAACCACCAGAAGGAAGCGAGTTAGATATGGACATGCACATATATTCTGAATTAGGATCCCCTCCTGAGGCGATTTAACGATGTCCGTCCGTCTGTCCGCTCGCACGATAACTCAAAAACTAGTGAAGCTATTTTGATGAAATTTACATAGGAGGTTATTAATTACAAAAGGAAGGCTAAGTTCGAATCTGGACAAAATCGGTCCATGGGTTTGGATTCTGGAAGCTTCCGAACGAGCCCCAAAGCAAAAGAGATTATCTCCATAATCAACAAAGATAGAAACTTTAAATTTTGTACAATGATGTTTCTTCCCGTTCGATTTATGTTTCTGAAATTTAAGAGGATTTGGTCCATGGGTTTGGATTTTGGAAGCTTCCGAACGAGCACCAGAGCAAATGAGATTATCTCCAAAACCAACTAAGATATAACCTTTAAATTTGGCAGAGTGGTGTTCTTTCATCTTTTATTTAAGTCTCTGAAATTTAAGAGGATTTGGTTCATGGGTTCGGATCTTGGAAGCTTCCGAACGAGCCCCAGAGCAAATGAGATTATCTCTAAAACCAACAAAGATAAAACTTTTAAATTTGGTATAAGAGTGTTTTGTAATGTTTCCTTTATGTCCCTGAAATTTGAGATGGATTGAAGTAGTATTACGAGTAGGTGCCACACACTTCTCATGATCAAGCAATTATTTCTCAGAAGTTTATAAAGAAATGAACTTGAAATTTAGTGCCAGTATAGTTTCAATAATATGATTTTGAAACTACCTAGCACTAAATTACTACCTATTACTGATGGTAATATGATTTTGAATTTACGGCTTTATGTCTCAATGAACTTATTTTGGAAACTAATAAGGATAGAAACTTAAAATTTGCTCAAAGGTATTACTGCATGTTTTCATTGATATTCTTAAAATTTGTCTATAATATGAGATTAGTTCGGTTTGATTGCGGTTATTGAACTACCATAATATGTATATAAACGTATAAACGTATAAATTTAAAAGCTTATGGTTTCTTATTAGTTATTAGTGTTGTTTAAAATAAAAAAAATTTCTTGAAAACCTAAAAAACATTATAAGTTTTAACTGTAAAATATTGAAAGGTCAGTATTAGTGATTGGAAAAAAATTGAATTAGTCATATTTAAAATAAATTAAAGAGATTTAAAAAAAAAAATAAATTATTAAAGAATAAAAAAGTATTTTAAATTATGAATTATATTTAGTGATTTAAATATGTTTAATATGTTTGAGTGAAGTGTTAAAAATTTAATAATTTAAGAAAATACAAGGTACGTATAATTTAATAATTTCGTTTTTCTCACTGATTTTTAAAAAATATATGGTATAATTTACTCGTAATAAATTTTTTTCTCATAGATTTTTAAAAAATACAAGGTACAATTTAATAATTTCTTTTTCCTCATTGATTTTATTAGAAATTACAAAAAATATATAAATTTGCTACAATATACTTGAAAACTAAAAGAGAGTTAGTTTATTGAAAATAAATACATATATTGTAAGTTTTAACTCTACCATTTAACTCTACCATTTTAACTCTGTATTTATTATTGAAAATCTATATGTAGAAATAGATAACAATAGGATATTACGAAATAGTCGACTATATAGCAATAACATTTATATATCATTTCAATAATTTCTTATCTCTTAATTCTTATTTATCTAATTGTCTCAATAATAATTATTATATTATTTGAATTATAATTACAATTAAAATAATTAGTTAATTCGTTTAACCGAAATAATTCATTCAATACAAAATAATTCAATTCATTTAACAAAATAATTCAATCAATTAAATAAATTTCATTAAACTCTAATATGTTTTAAATAGGTTTGCAGCTCCCGTTAATTTTGTTCTTTCTCTCATTTAGGAACTGATAGAAAAAATGCATTATAAATAAAATATGTATATATGTAAAAAAAATATTTTCAGAAATCAAGGTTAAACTAAAATATGAGGAAAATATGAGGAAACTAGAAAAGATTAAATATAATATGTGTGATTATATGCATGAATAAGAAATAAAAATTTAAGTTTTAATATAAAATTTTATTCCAAAAATGTTGATGAATAAAATTAAAAAAAACAAAAAAAAATCGTATTTCAATTGGATTCGAACCAAGGTACTATTATAACCTACGCACTCTCCTCTACACCATACAACACTTTAAAATTTTGTGAACACATTGTAAGTTGTAACTCTACCAACATATATTTTAAAATTATTGTGAACTTATTATTGAAAATCTATGTGTAGAAATAGATAACAATAGTGTATTACGAAATAGCCGACTATATAGCAATAACATTTATATATCATTTCAATAATTTCTTATCTCTTAATTCTTATTAATCTAATTATCTCAATAATAATTATTATATTATTTGAATTATAATTAAAATTAAAATAATTAATTAATTCGTTTAACCGACTGGAAATAGAGTTATGATTGTTTTCTTGGATAATTCTTAAATGTTCTAAAATGCCTTCCCTATCATCATTGTCCATGGTACCAAAAAGCCATTTACTTGCGGTACCTACTACATTTACCAAGCCTCTCTTTCTTCTTGTAGAAGATGGCATAATAGATGCAATTTTTGCCCTAATAATTCTAATTTCAGTTTCTATTAACTTTTTATTTTCAATATCTAAAGAATTTAAGTTAAATTCTAGTTGTGAAAGAACGCTGTCTAGTTCCATAGGTTTAATAATATGCAAAACCGTTACAGTTTCGTTAGTTATTTCTACTTCCCTTAATTTTATTTGGATGTAACCTACATCTTCAGATATTGGATTAACTTGCAAAAATCCAAATATCTTTAGTAACCAACCCATGTATGTTATTAGAACAATAATTGTGAAAATCTGTAAATTTAAATTAATAAAATTTATTTATTCATTTTTTTTTTTTTTTTTTTTTTAACAACAACTTAAATTATTTAAGTTTCAACCTAAACACTATTAGTATAGATATCTGTTATTATAGTTTCCTATAACAACAATATCATGTACTTTTATTACTATAATATTTACTCAATTCTTTTTAGGTATTCTAAAAAGGAAGAGTGTTATTGTTTTTATGTACTCTTAAAATTCTGATATATTTTATTAATCGGTAGCATTACCTGAATTAAAGAATTTAGGAGATCTTTTAATATTAGATATATGGATGTTATTTAAATTCATCCTTTTATATTTAGGCTGCTCTTTATGTCTTACAGCTTTATAATTCTTTATAAAACCTGTAGACCTTTCCTCTTCATACTCTTCTCTTCTTTTATTTAATATATTTAAGTTTCTCAATTTTACTGTTTTTAAATTTTCTTTAACTTTTGAGAAGTCCACTGTACGATTTTGAACTTCTTTCGGAATATTTTTTATTGTTGAGTGAAATCGTTCGTTATAGTTTCTAACAGCTAATTGCATTAATCTTTTGACTGCCATATTTTTATTAACGTATTTAAGTATTCTGAATTTTTCAGCTAATGAATTATGAAGTCTCTCTATGTCACTATTACCGTTGTGGTTGTTGGGTTTGGTAAGGTGTAAACTAATCCCTTCTTCCCTTAAAAATTCTTTTATTTGAATAGCTTTAAATTCGTTATCTGCTATTATCTTTTTGGGCTTGCCTAATTTGGTGAAATGATCTTCTAGACCATCTATCAAGGTTAATTGATTTTTATCTGAGAGATAATAAGCAGCTCCGAATTTTGAAAATTTATCTACAATAGTTAGAAAATTGGTTTTCATTATGGTATAAGTGTCAATGTGTATGATTTCATTTAAATCATTTGGAGTTTCCGTAAATTTAAACTTTGGTTTTATAAGGTTCCGATCGTATTTAACCTCTTGGCAAACTTCACACTGATTTATAACTATTTGTGTCAGTTCTAATAATTTGGGATAATAAATTCTTTTTTTTATTTGGTTATAAGTCTCTTGGATTCCCTAGTGAAAGCTTTCTCGTACATGGTAGAATGAAATTTGTTTCACCGCTTCAGTTTCCGTTTCGACTTCCTGTGCCCTATATGAACATTTTATAAATTTAATTTTATTATTACTAGAGAACATTTCCCTCAGTTTCTCCTGTATTACGTTATATTTATTATCTGATAATTCGGAGTATATTCCTACTTTACCTTTATACAAATATTTTATAAAAATTTCGCTTAATCTTTGAAAATCATATTCTGCTATGTAAATAATCCTTCTTCCTAAAATTATTTCTGTTTCTACAGTTTTGTTGTTTGTTAATATAATTTGGGTCTTATATTTGTTGACAATTTCCTCTTTTATTGGTATATGGTCAAGTTGTTCTTCAATTGCTGAATGAACAGTTGCCATTGTTACGTCATCTACATCATCTTCAATATTGAAAATACCAAATTCCGATTCATTATCTTCACTTTTTGCAGACATTTTTAAAATATTGGAATTTTTATTATTATTCTCTCCCTCGTCAGAATTACCGTCCACGTTTTGTTCTATTCTACTTAAAAAATCTGCTACCCTATTCTCTTTACCTTTCAAATATTCTATATCGAATTGATATTCTCCTAATTTTAGCAACCACCTCTGGTGTCTTGGAGACATATCTTTCCCTTTATATTTGGAGTGTAAAAATTTTATAGGCTGATGATCAGTTAATATTTTAAACTTTTTTCCATAGAGATATGGTCTAAAATAATTTACAGACCACATAATAGCCAAAAACTCTTTGTCTGTCGCAGAATAATTTTTCTCATGGTTGTTAAGAGTTCTAGAGGCAAAACAAACTGGGTGTCCTTCTTGTGACAAAAACGCTCCGATTGCAAAATTAGAAGCATCCGTTGTGAGAGTAAAAGATTTTTCGAAGTTCGGATATTTTAAAATGGGATGGCTTATAATCAGATTTTTTAATTTTTCAAATGATTCAATATAATTTGGATCATTAACGTTAATTTTCATATTTTTCTTTAAATATTTTGTAATAGGCTAAGCTACTTTAGCATAATCTTTTACGCATTTTCTATAGTAGCCAGTTAGTCCTAGAAAACTTTTTATTTGTTTTTGGGTTTTGGGCAATTCTAATTTTTCTATAGCTTGAATTTTATTTGGGTTAGGTTTTAAGCCCTGTTCTATCAAAATATGACCTAGAAACTCAGTTTCTTTTTTCATGAAATTGCATTTGTCTACTTGTATTTTTAAGTTTTTTTCTTCTAAAACTTTAAATATGTCCGAAATGGCTTTTACATGTTCTTGTAAACTTGTGCTAAATATCAGTATGTCGTCCAGGTACACAACACAAGTTTTATTTATGTAGTCTCTTAGTATTTCTTTCATTAGCCTTTGGAATGTCGCTGGGGCATTTTTTAACCCAAACGGCATTCTATTGAACTCATAAAGTCCATGTGGTGTCACAAATGCAGTTTTCTTTTTATCAGTTTCTTTAATTAAGATTTGATGATATCCTTTTGCCAGGTCGATAGTTGTAAAGTATTGCGCTTTACCTAATTTATCTAATATAGAATCTATGTTTGGCAAAGGAAATTTATCATGGACCGTAACTTCATTTAATTTTCTATAATCTATAACTATCCGATATTTCTTTTTGCCCGAGTTGTCGATTTTTTTGGGTACTACTATGAGAGGACTAGTATATCTAGAGTTACTTTTTCTTATTATATCTTGTTCCTCCATTTCCTTAATTTGTTTTCTAACTTGTTCCTCATGCTGAGATGGGAATCGATATAATTTAGAATTTATAGATTGCTCTGTTGTAGTATGAATTTTATGTTTTATTTCAGGGGTACTTGTAAGTTTATCTCTTTCTTTATAAAATAAACTACTAAATCTTTTTGTAATTTTCTCTACTTGTCTAAGTTCTTCTGAATTTAAATGGTCTATCTTAATTAAATTTTTACTAATATCTAGTGGTTCTAAGGAATATATTTCATTTAATTGATATGGACTATTAACAAACTTAATATTTTGATTATTTAAATTAATAAATCCTTCTTCTAGGTTTATTATTGCATCGAGACTTTTAAGTAGATCGGCTCCTATTATGAACTGATACTTTCTATTCGGCAATGTTTCTCTTTCCATCTAATTCGAGCATTTTTAGGGGCTTCTATTTCATAAGGTGCTGGTGTATGAACTTCCCATTTTATAGAATCCTTTCCATTTATTGTAGAAAAGTGAATAGGAGAGATTTCTAATTTTTTGAAACCTAATACCCTATTCAATTAAACTAAAAGTAGATCCTGTATCTATAAGAGCTAAATATGAATTATTATTAATAGTAAATTTTATCATGGGTAACTCATCCGAGGCTAGTTCATAAAAAACTCGACATTGTTAGTCTCGGCTTTATTTTCTGATTTAGGGTTCGAATTACACTCACAATTAGAATTAAAATTAGATGTCGATTGTATATTATCCACTTCCATTGGCACTGCTTGCCTATATTGCCCTGAATTATTATTTTGCTAGTAATTTTTATTAAATTGCCTAGAGTTAGAATTATTTTGAAAATTTTGTTTATTATAATTTTGTTGTCGATATTGACCTGAATTATTATTTTGATAAAAGTTTATATTAAATTGCTTAGAATTATAATTATTTTGAGAATCTTTATTATAACAGTTATTTGAACTATTTGGTTTAGCATAAGGATTATTTAAATTATTCTGATCATTATTTTTATTTCTTTGATTATTAAATTTGTTTTGATAAAAATTTTTACTTTTATTTCTATTTTGATTATTATAATTATTATTAGATTTTTTAAATTCTGGCTTAATGCAAGAATCTTCAAATTTTCTTTTATTTATGATATTTATTATTTCATTTAAATTTTTTTCCTCAAAAATTCTATCTAAAAGAGTTCCTTGTGCCATTTCTTTAATGGTGTTAACAAGGAAGGTATCAATATTACTTAAATCTATATAATTGCTATCTTTATAGTAGATTTTTAGCTCATCGGCTTTATATTTTAAGTTCTGAATTTCTAATAATAATTCACCGATTTTTATGTAGATTTTTGCCGGTTCTATTTCTGGTCTATACCTGGATTTCAAGGCCGCTTTTATGGTGTTCCAATTATCTGGATGTGGAGTGTTGATAATGGTTTCTTTTGCCTCACCCTGAATTTTCTCGTAGTATATTGTTCTCACCATGCATTTTCGTAAGTTATCATCAGTTACTTTTTCTAAATAATACTCGACACTACTAATGAAAGAATTGATTGTGACTTCACTTTTACCAGTAAATGTTGACATATACCGGACCTCCTTCATAACTCTTTCTCTTTGTTGATAGCCTTGTTCTCTTATTTGGAATTCTTGAACAGCTGCTGTCATTCTATTTAACTGTTGATTCTTGATTCTGCGAGCAAACTTTGTTTCTGTTGTAATAATTGTTCAAGAACATTTGTATCCTCACTTTGTGCTTGAGCCATGTTGCGATTTTTACAGTATTGATCCAATCTATCACGCTTTTTCATTCACAATAAACAAAAAATATTTTGTTTTATTTTTATAATATTACTAAGTGTGTATTAATTATTAACAAAGGCTTACGGTTTTAATTTTTAACAGCTTTATTAACTTAATTTTACACTTTTATTATTGTTTTTTTTTTTTTTGTTTTTTTGTATATTAAATGTTTTCGTAACACAAATAATTTTAATGTTTATTAACTGTTTTTACTCTGATAGAGATCATAAGAGGTAATTAATTTAACACTTTTGTATTATTTGATTTTACAACAATATATATATACATAAGTATGTAGAAATATTTTTTTTTATAATAAAGTTTAATTTATATTATAATAATTAACGTTCGTATCACTGGATAATTAATTTTAATTTATAATTATCCTACCGACTGCGCCAAATTTGTATTTATAAAAATAAATATTGTTATTTTTTTTTTATAATGAATTAAAAAACGGTTTTTTTTTTAATGTTGTTGTTATATTTAATTTTATTGGACTTTACTGTTGTGTTTTTTGTACATAACTGAATTTCTTATTTGTAAAATTTTGTAACTGTACTTCAATATTTTCGATTATCAGCAATATTGATAATTTTATAAAAACTAAAAAGATACACATATTGAACGGTCAGCAATATATTCATTTTAATAATATTCTGTACATGTGTTTTTAAGTGGATATTCCATATACATATTTTTAAGTATACAAAAAGTATTTCATTTCAATATTGCTCAATAATCAAGAATACGAAGTACAATTTTACATTGTCAACGTATTACATATTTGTTTTGTTAAAAATTTGAATTTAACAGGTTATTAACACTTGAAAGTATTTTATCATAGTTATCAGTTTTTATTTTAATTTTATTAGGAGGATCTTCTTTTTTTGTTCGAAAGTGAACAGTTATACATAACTCGCGCATTCAAGAAAAAGAAAAAATCAGGATTATAGAGAAATCGAACAGAAAAGGAACACAATAGAACATGTAAAGCGAAGGAGCAATCTGGAATATAAAACTATAGAACAACAAAGAAATACAAGCTCACATGCAAAAAAAAGAGAAGTACCAGAATACAAAATTGCTGAACAAACTAAAAACACAAATGAAAAACAAAAACAGCGAATGCAGTTAAAAACGAAAATGCAGAATTTGGCTTTAAAAAAAATCTGCAGAATTCGATTACATAGATGTATTAACTCTAATAGACTTGAGGAAAACGCAAGGCAAGCTGAACTAAATAGAACTCAGAGAGCAAATTTGTCACCAATTTCTTATCTTGAACATCAAAAGCAGCGAAGAGAAGTAAGAACATCAGATCTTTATTCAAAATATCAGAAAAAAATCAAGTTAGGCCCAACAGAAATATGCATTTGTTGTGGTGGAACATGGTTCGCTTCTCAAATAAGAAGAATCAAGAAAGATTCTACAAATGCAAACGTTGCAGAAGCTTTTTATCTGGCAGACAAATTTCCATCATTCAATGATAAATATAAATTCTGCAATACATGTTATAAATATGTTAAGAAAGAAAAAATTCCTACCATAAGCCTTTCACGGGGTTTTGACTTTCCGGAGAGAACTAGCTGCCTTCTAGATCTCACCTGTTTGGAGGAACGCCTTATAAGTCCAAGGCTTCCATTTATGAGGATAATAGCTTTAGGTTATGAAAGACAATCGGCATTAAGAGGAGCAGTGCTCAATGTACCTATATCAGTCGATAAAATTATAAATGTTTTACCCAGATCATTTGACCAGACCGAAGTCATCCAAATACATTTAAAACGTCGCATGCAATACAATCACAACTATCTAACAGAAACAATACGTCCAGCAAAGGTTATTGAATCTATTAGATATTTGATTAATACTGAATTGTATAAAAAACATAATATTTAAATTAGTCATAGTTGGCTTAATAATTTTGAAAATCTTGAGGAAGTAAATTTCGTTGCTTCACCGGAAGATGAAGAAATTATCCAAAACTTCTTAGCAAGACCAATCGTAATTGGAGAAGAAAATTCGAACGAAAATATTAACCACGATGAAATTATGGATATTTTAAACCCTGGTAGACAAGAAACATTGTTCGAAAACGATCCAATTGAAAACATTCCTATTGGACAAATAATTATAGCTCCAGCAGAAGGAAGGCTATCTCAATATATAATTAATGATGAAGACTCTGAAGAATTATCATTTCCCACCATTTATTGTGGTGAAAAGCGTGTTACTACAGAGAATTACAGCAAAATTTCTCGGTCCGAAATAAGACGTTATGAAATACCTACAAAAAATATGAGCTTCTCATGATAAAAAACGCCATATCAACATGTTTAAGAAAAAAATCTGAACAAATAGAATATACTGCTGCAAATTTATTAGACAATAACTTTGTAAGTAATTTAGTACAACATGATGATGGCTACCATATTTTAAAAGGTTTAAGATCAGCTCCATCTCACTGGGAGGCTGAAAAAAAAAGGTTATTGCAATGATACGTCAATTTGGTCTTCCAACCTTTTTTATCACACTTTCAGCAGCAGAATCAAAGTGGAATGAGCTTTTAATTGTACTGTGTAAATTACTTGATCAAAAGGATATTTCTGAAAACGATGCAGAAAATTTGTCTAGTAATGAAAAATGCCGACTGATTCGTTCAGATCCTGTTACATGCGCTCGATATTTTGACCATTGAACTCGACAATTATTTAAACTATTTAAAAATGATAAAGGAATTTTTAAAGAAAATTTTATTCAAAAGTATTATTGGCGGGTAGAATTTCAACAAAGGGGATCTCCACATATCCATGGAATGTACTGGATGAATAACGCATCCTATTTAGACTTAAATAATCAAGAAACCTTTCCAACAATAGTAGAGTTTATTGATAAGTTCGTGTCAACAGACAGTCTCTATCCAGGAGTAGAAAATTATATAACTTATCAAAAACATGCACATAGTCGATCTTGTACAAGAGAAATTAGAGGAAAAAAGATTTGTAGATTTAATATGCCATATTCACCCATGCCCAAAACAGAAATACTTTTACCACTGCAAAAAGAAGATAATAAAGAAATATACAAAAAAAATTTTGAAAAAATTCAAACACTCTTAATGGAAAATTTAACCGATGAGAAAATGCAAATTCTAAATGATTTCAAAAACTTTTTATCTGACGAGAGTATTAAGCTAACGTATGACGAATACAGCTTTGAGATCAAGTATAAAAAAACCACGTATTTTTTAGCGAAGAAAGTTAGTTGATCGACTAATAAATTCTTTTAATCCCGAAATTTTATCTTTGCATAAAGCGAACATGGATATACAATTTATTTTAGATGCATATGCTTGTTGCAATTACATTATAAATTATATTAATAAATCCAATCGCGGAGTTTCTAGACTGTTACGAGAAGCTACGGATGAGATTAATTCGGGCAACTTTTCTGTAAAGCAAAAGCTTCAGCACATTGGGAACAAGTTCATTTCTGGTACGGAGATATCAGCTCAGGAGGCAGCCTATAATATATTAGGTTTGCATATGTTTGAAACCAGCAATGGAGAAATTTATATAAACACGACTCACCCAGAAAAGCGAGTAAGAATTGTCAAATCTAAAGAATTTCTTCGTAGATTGCCATCAGATTCAACAGATATTTATTTTCCGAATATATTGGATCACTATGTTAAGCGTCCAAAAGCTTTAGAATTTGTTTGCTTAGCTGATTTTGCAGCAAACTATAGTTTTTCAAAAAATACTTCTTCAGAGGAAAGTGAAAATGATGAACAATTAAATGAAGGGTATGAACATAATAATGAATTAAATTTAAATATATTAGAATTGCAAAATAAAAGTGGATTTTTGCGCAAAAGAACAAAACCTTTTATAATTCGACACAGAGGTTTTAATGTGGACAGTGCACGTGAAGACTATTTTAGAGAATTAGTAATGCTTTTTCTACCTTGGAAAAATGAAAAACAGGATATCATTCAAAGGAATAATGAGCAGACTTGTAAAAGATGGTTTTCACTAATTCAAGAAAATAGGAAAAAATACAATAAATTTGAAAACACGGATTTAGAAAATGTCCTCCTTCAAATTCAGGAAGGAAATCAACATGAAGAAGAAAACCTTGAAAACACTGGAATTTTTGACGACGAATTTAGAGCTCTTGCTGTTCCTGAGCTTAATTCAAGCACAAATATACTGCAAACAAATCCTGGAATAATTAACGAAAATTCGGAAATTGAGGATGAAGACGCAGATATACGAGTAATTAAATTGCTACCTAAAATTTCAGAAAATGAATTACAGAATTTAGTTTGTTCACTAAACTATAAACAGCGTCTCTACTTATCGCATGTGCTATACAAAATTAATAAGCAAAATATATTTCATGAATTTGTTGATGGAGGCGCTGGAGTTGGAAAAAGCAGACTAATAAAAGTAATTTATCAATCTATAACAAAAAGATTCGACACAATACCAGGAAGTAATCCAAATTTACCAAAGGTATTACTATGTGCTCCGACCGGGAAAGCCGCTTTTGGTATAGGTGGTTCAACTCTTCATTCTTCATTTTCATTACCAATGAATCAACATAGTGGAAGAATTCGACCTCTAAATAATGATATCTGCAATACCTTGATTTCACAATATATGGAAATAAAGTTGATTATCATAGATGAAATATCAATGGTAGGGGCGAATATGTTTTCACATCTTGACTTTCGCCTAAAGCAAATATTCAAAAGCAACCAACCATTTGGGGTGATATCTATTGTTTTGTTCGGCGATTTAAGGCAGTTACCTCCAGTTGGTGATAAATGGATATTTTCAGCTAATTCTGCAGATCCATATCACGTTATTTCAGGGTCGCCTTTGTGGAAACTTTTCAAATTTTATGAGTTAACTGAAATAATAAGGCAAAGAGAAGATAAATATTTTGCTGAAGCATTAAATAATATGGCAACAGGTAATATGACAGCTGCTGACATCGATTGCTTAAAACGAAAGATCATAAAGAATAAAAACGATGTTCCTCAAGAAGCTATTCACCTTTTTTATACAAACAAAGAAGCCATCAATTTTAATGAATATAAACTTTCAGTAATTCAACAAGAAAATGTCACGTCATTAGCCAAAGATACAGTTAGGTCATATTCTTTACCAGATCGAAATAAAGAAAAAATTTTTGATGCAATAAAAAAATTCTAACTTGCTGAAACTCAAGGTTTGAGTTCTAGTTTATTGTTATAAAAAACGGCAAAATATATGATAACTGTAAATATAAACACGAAGGATGGACTGGTTACTGGTGCAACAGGGACTCTTATGCAAATTGATTTTAAATTAGAAGGAATCAATAAAATTCCTTCAACTGTTTGGTTAGAATTTCCAGAGAAATCTGTTGGAGCAGAAGCGAGGGCAAAAAAGAAACATCCACCGAACTACTTATGGACTCCTATACAAAAATTGACCTAAACTTTTCAATATAAACAAAATGATCCAGTTCAAATCAGTAGAAAACAGTTTCCCATAATCCCAGCTGAAGGTATTACCATCCATAAGAGTCAAGGAGCAACTTACGGTCAAGTTGCAGTACATATAAAAAATAATATGAGTCGAGCTGCTTTATATGTTGCGTGCAGTAGAGACTACAGCAGAAGGATTATATGTTATTGGAAATTTTAACCCACCAAAGCCAATTGCAAATTCCAATTTAGTTCAGATGGAAATGAAAATGTTACGAAGCGAAAAACTATTGATTTCTACTTTTGATTTTAAAGAAAAATATTTTTTACAAATATACTATCAAAATGTTCAAAGTTTACACGCTCATTTTAAAGACATAATTTCTGATTGCATAATACTGAAGTCAGACATTATTTGTTTTACAGAAACATGGTCACTTCCAACAGAAAAATTTAATATACCTGACTTTACACTATTATGCAAAATTGATAGCAGTGAAACCACCCGCCGTCAAAAAAGAGGAATAATGGTTTACTGTAAAACAATTTTGTCTAATATAGTAGAAGTCATATTTGTATCTGATTACAGTTGCGAAAAGAAAACCTTTGAATAAATCCTCTAAAAATTAATGACATTTATGTAATTGTTCTTTACAGAAATTCAAAATTTTTAGAATGTTTATTACAGCTTTACCTTAAATTATACCTAGACGATATAAGAGAAAGTTCAGAAAACATTGAACCATATATCATAGTGGTTGGTGATTTCAACATATGCAGAATTGCTTCTATTTCTGCTATAGAAAAAATGTTCAACAACATTAGGTTGTTATCTCTTTTAGATTCATCCACAACAACAACAAATGGAATGACTCAAATTGATTGGGCTTTCTCAAACATCCCTACCTCAAAAGCAATCGTCTACCCTACTACATTTAGTTACCATGATGGAATATTTGTTCACGTATAATTTTACTACTGTTGGAAACATTTGGAAACAGGAAACCGTATGGAAATATTTGACTACATTATTGTATAACTTTGAACCACATGTTTGCTACACTCAAATCGGTTTGCCATTAAAAGATCCAAAAATGACGTCTGGAATTTCCCAAAATGATTCGTTTTCGTTTTTCTTTTTTCTTTTATTATAAACTTTTAGTTATTTTCATTATAATTATAATTATTTATTATATTTATTATATTAATTTATATTATTTATTATATTTATATTATTATATTTTTATACCCGTACGATAGGATCGGATATAATAAACTTACTCTTCCGTTTGCAAAACCTCGAAATAAGCGAGCTAGATATACCTTCAAAGGTATGGATCGCATCAGAAAAAAATTCTAAGATGATTGAGCCATGTCCGTCCGCCCGTCCGTCAGCACGCTAACTCAAAAACTAAGAAAGCTATAATCTTGAAATTTACACAAAATATTCTGGCAGTAATTTGTAGGTTCCCTATTTTGTTTTTTGGTTGAGTTTGGACTAAAACTTAGGGTAGCACTCGAACACCTAACTTTTAGATCCCCACATTTTTTCTGAAATAGAGTTATGAAATTTTAACTGCTGATAGATCTCATAAAAATATTAATTTTATTTTTAATAAATTTTTCTTGTAGCCCCATCCGTTACGGAGCTACATCTACCCAAAGGTTCAAAAAAGCTCTATATTTAAATTGTTATAGTACAAGTTGTATAAGGTATATCTTCATTTTGAAAACACCAAACGATTACTACTTTTATTAGCTTTAAATTTATATTTGTATTTGTAGTATATATGCAATAAATATATATTTTTGTGGCATACGGTGTCTTAATTTACCGTTATGCGAAACTCAAATTTTGCAAAATCCTTTGCAATTTTTTTTCACAGAAGTTAGATCTTTGAAAATAAGTATGAGTCATTTCAGAAATTTTTTTCGTATCGCTCCCCGTTTAGGAGCTGTAAGGGGTCAAAAACTGAAAATTTGAAGTAATACACAAAAATTCAACATTATAACTCTTATTTCTGTTAACAACTTTTTTTTAATAATATAGGGTTACTTTATAATTGACGAAAGTGTTACTTGATTTTTTCGAATTTTCTAACAAATTTCTTTAACGAATTTATTGCATTTTGTTTTACTCGATAATTTGAAATTGTTGAAGATATAATGCGTAATACAAAAAAATGTAAATAAATAAACAAAATAACGGTTGCTTCAAGAATTTTTATTTATATGATATTGATATATATACATACTTATATAATATCATGTATATTTACATATCGTATATGTCACTAGTGAATGAATGATAAGAGTATAGATGTATATTATATAGCGCCGTATTTACATACATACATATATGTATGTTATTGTACTTCTAAGAAATTATTTTGTCAATGGAATATATAAATATAATATAATATAATATTTAAAATTATATTTACTGTTTTGTACTTAGTAAATTTAATATACATTTTCCGCTTAGTATTAAATGGTACTATAGAATATTTGAAAAAGTTTTGGATTGATAATCGTTATGTGGAAGGGTAGAATCTGCTTTTGAAGAATGTACATATAAACATATAGTTTGAATATATGTACAACCTATAGTTCTAGAAATTATAAAATTCACCCAAATTATTTTATTCTTTCTCGTTTATATTTATTATAGTTATTTGTTATATTTATTATTTTTGTTATATATCATTATATTAAATTTATTTTTTTTTAATTATTTTTAAATTTTTTTTATAGTTTCAAATTTATTAATTTATTATTTATATAGCTTAAAACTTTGTAAAAACTAATGAGTTGCATGGCGGAATGAGGGGATGTCAGTTTTCCAAGAAGTTATGTTTTAAAGGTTCTATCTTTATTGGTTTTGGAGATAATCTCGTTTGCTCTGGGGATCGTTCGGAAGCTTCCAAAATACGAATCCATGGTTCAAATTCTTTCAAATGCCAGTTTCCAATTTTATAGAAAAGGAAACATAACAGCACACTCTTGTACTAAAAATAAAGGTTCTATCTTTGTTGGTTGTGGAGATATTCTTGTTTGCTCTGGGGCTCGTTCGGAAGCTTCCAAGATCCGAACCCATGAACCAAATCCTCTCAAATTTCAGAGACTTAAATAAAACATGAAAGAACACCACTCTGCCAAATTTAAAGGGTATACCTTAGTTGGTTTTGGAGAATATCTCATTTACTCTGGTGCTCGTTCGGAAGCTTCCAAAATCCAAACCAATGGACCGAATCCTCTTAAATTTCAGAGACATAAATCGAACGGGAAGGAAAATCATTGTACAAAATTTAAAGGTTCTTTCTTTGTTGATTTTGGAGATAATCTCGTTTGCTCTTGGGCTCGTTCGGAAGCTTCCAAAATTCGAACCCATAGACCAAATCCTCTCAAATTTTAGAAACTTAAATAAAACATGAAAGAACACCACTCTGTCAAATTTGAAGGTTATATCTTAGTTGGTTTTGGAGAATATCTCATTTACTCTGGTGCTCGTTCGGAAGCTTCTAAAATCCAAACCAATGGACCAAATCCTCTTAAATTTCAGAGACATAAAACTGGAAGGAGCATCATTGTGCAAAATTTAAAGGTTCTATCTTTGTTGGTTTTGGAGATAATCTCGTTTGCTCCGGAATCATTCGAAATTCTTTCACATTTCCATAAAATAAAAATACAAACCATTTTTCTTATTATATTACATACCTCAATGGAAGCGACGAATTTTTATTAGAATAATTACGAATACTTATTCCAATATTAGCAAATTTTTATATACAAAGCACATACTTTTTAGCTTTTATTTTTACAAAAAGTACTTTCATGCACAATTTGTCTGTAACTCAAAAATCCTCCAACAATTTTCAATGTACATTATATACCTAATACTTACATATTATATTCACATTCATTCTTTACGCAAAACGGAAAAAAGGACCATAAAAAAACAAAAAATATGTATATAAATACTTAACATTACATAGCTACATATAAATCCAAATCTATACTATTCATATCAAACTACATGTATAGCAATAGCGTATATTGTATAGAAACATAAAAAACAAAATAAAATAAAAATACGTATAGCTATAGATACCGAAAACTACGTAGCTCTATAAATACACTTTCAAATTTCAAACTATATGTATAGCAATTGCATATATTGTATAGGAACATAAAATTCGGAAACAAGAAAAGAAAAAAGGAGGAAAACAACGGCTCTTATATTTCGCCAAAAAATTCTTTTAATACACACACACACACACACACAGATACGGATGCCGTCATTTAAAAAAAAAAAATGTATAAAAATATTGAAAAAATCCACTACAATAGCTTCTATATTTAAATATCTTATCTTATCTATATTTTATCTACATTTACTTTTCTTTGGTTACATGTATGTACTATGTAGGTAGTACATAGTAATAAAAAAACGCAGTTTTTTTTTGGGAAAAACTAAGTTTTTATTAGGAGTTTATTCAAGAAACGCAGGTTTTTTTTGTGAAAAACTAGGTTTCGCTAAAATTGCTGTACAATTAAAATCATCTTTTCGTAATGTTGAGATAATCTTAAGATTTTTTTTGCATTTTGCATTTTATAAAAATTACTAAAAATGTTGGCAGTAATGAAATGATCAGAAGATAGAATCAATTAAATATTGAAATAAATAATAAAATATGTTTATTTTATCGTTTAAAAAAGTTTTAATTATTGTTTTTATTTGTAACACAAAAGTATCAAAATTAAAATTTTTTATATAAAATTTTACATTTACAACTAAAAACTACTAAAAATATTAACATTTACATTTAGAATCAATATTGAAAGTTTTAATTATTGTTTTTATTTGTAAACGACGTTTTAAACGACAAAATAAACATATTTTATTATTTATTTCAATATTTAATCGATTCTAAATTGATTCACAAAAGTGTCAAAATTTTAATTTTTTATATAAAATTTTACATTTGCATATAAAAATTACTAAAAATCTTAACATTTACATTTAGAATCAATTAAATATTGAAATAAATGAATGATAAAATATGTTTATTGAATGCTACTCAAACAGTAACTTTTTTTTAACTTTAATACCTATTTTATATAAAAAAAAATAAAAACCAATTATAGTAGGAAGAAAGAATGTTAAGTACAATTTTCATAAATTTCATGTACAACCCTTTTGAATTATCATTTTAAAGAAAATTTTGACAACTATTTTAAAAAATTCCACAATGACAACACCTGTAAAAAATGCCTTAGTATTAGAAAATGATTGCGGCCATTTAAGTAAAATTACTTTAATTGTACTTTTAATTGTACTTTTAATTTAATTAATTGTACAAAATTTACAATTAAAAATAAATAACAAAATAAGGTTTTAAAAAAAAAAAAAATGTTAACATTTACATTTATAATTAATTAAATATATCATTTCGTTTTCCACCTCGAATAGTACCGTTGCCGTACCAATGAGCGGCCTGAATCCGTGAATCGCTTTGTTGATGTTTGCTTCGATTGACCAGCTGATTCTTGTCGCCACGATCTTCTCCAAAATTTTGGACAGTACTGGGATGAGGGAAATGCCCCTGTAGTTCCCGATGATCTCTGGGTTGGTGCCGGCTTTGTGGAGGGGGATGAGCTCGGCTGTTTTCCAGGCGATACAGCTTTAGCAGTCTCAATCTGAAGACTGCTTTGCTATTCCTGACCAAAGCATAGGTTATACCGTCCAGGCCCGGGGATTTGCCGTTGCCACCACCGATAGGGGCCTTCACTTTCGCCGTTGTGATGGTATCTACGGTGGGTTGGGTCAGGCCGTGTTGACTGTGTACTATTAGGCGCGTCTGGTTAGGTAATACCGACTGGCCCCCCGTTTCTTCTTGGTAGTGCTGGGTGAACATCTCGGCGACTTGGGTACTGTTGTCGACCACCGCATCTACCCCTTGTACTATTATGCTATGCGCCCTAGACCTCACACCGAGTATTTTCCTTGCCTTCTTCCACGTTTCATCCATTTCCACTCCGTCCAAGCTCTCCGCAAACTCCACCCAGCATGCTGTGCTGGCCGCTTTGATGTTCTTTCGGAGAAGCGGCTGTATACGCTTGAGCCTTACCAGGATGCTGTTATATCACCCGGAACTTTTGTAGACCCTCTAGAGACGGTTCCTCTCTCTCACCAACTTCTTGAGCACGCCATTGCTCCATATCTGCTCTTTGTTACTTGTTCCGCCGTGGCATTTGTGGACCCTTAGGTTGGCTGCCGTTCTGAGGGCTTTCGCTAGGTTGGTCGCCTCTAAGTTCGTGTTTGACGACTCCATACTTTTGCCGAGCTGCTCCTCTTCTGCTTTTTGGAAGCTGGGCCAGTCCGCTACTTTAAGACGATACCGGGCTCTGCTTTTAGGACCTGCCTCCGGTCTGATTGAAGGTCCCCCTCTTGTTTTGATTAGTATTAGATTGTGGCCCCCTTTGGGAGTGATCCTCGGTCTCCATTCCAGACGTGGTGCTATCTGCCTGTCGGCGACCGAAAGGTTATGCAAGACAGTGTGCCTCATGGAGCCAGCATAGTTGGGTTGTCATCGTTCAGCAGCTGTATCTGGGGGTTGTTCACTAGCCACTCTTCGACCTCTATTTCCGCCGTGTTGCAAACCGTATCTCCCCATATGAGATTTCTAGCGTTGAAGTCGCCCAATATGATGTATGGACCCTGCATTTGCCTGATGAGCCTCTGCAGTGCCTCCCTGGTGTTTCGCGCGCCCACTTTCCGGTATATGCTGCATATTGTTATTTTCCCTTTTAGGTGTTTCCCTTCTCTTTCTTTCAGGAAGGTCGGACACTCTTTGTCGCTAGGCCTATGGTTATCGTCCAACTGCTCCGCGGCGCAATTTATGAACTGCGGCTGGTTACAGGAGGTTCTTTGCCCTTCCGCCGTCTCTGGTGGTATGGCCGAGCTGCATACTTCGCAATTTGGGGGTTCACCCTGCAGACCCTGTGGTTTAGTCTTTGGCAGTAGGAGCTGCGTATCGGGTTCGAGTAGCTCTTCTTTCCTACCACGATCGTGAAACATACATTGAATTGCTTTCGTGGCTGGCCGCTGTCGAAGATAACGCTGATCAGACCGCTGTACTATCTTGGTTTGCCATCCCTCCCTGGAGTTCTGGCCGGGAACCTATAAAGCTCATATGTCTTTGGGTTCTTGTTATCCTCGTTCAGGTTTTTTATTAGGTCCTCCTCTGTGTAAAATTCACCAGCTAGGTCGTAAGAATAGAAGATGCCCTTCGATTGATTGAGTGCCCTAAAGTATTCGACCGAAAGGTTTACCTTGGTGTTGGGGCCGGTGCTAATTAGTTTGGTTCCCATAATTTTGCTCGCTTGGGCCTTGTTGGGTGCCTCCATGATAATATTCCCGTCGCGGTTATAATTGCAAGTGCTCCCAGGTACTATGCTTTTTAGCTGTTTGTCCACCACAAATATATTAAAATCGCGCATTACTTTGTTTGGCGATTGAGGCTTTATGATCAAGAATTTCTTCTCTGCACTTTGGGGTTCTCCCCTAGTGCCGGAAAAAGTGTGCTCATTCTTTTTGCTCTCGGCGGGAGCCATCACTATCCGTACTGACGCACGCTCGCTCTGATTTTACTTACTCGCTTGCCGCAAATTCTAGTTGAGCCGGTATTGGAATGCTCTTACTTCTCGCTAAATCAGAAAAGAATAGAATTTATTTATTTGTATTTATGTAGTTTATTTATTTTTTTTTTTTCTATATATATGTTTTTTTTTTTAATTAATTATTTTTTATGTTTTTTATTATTATTTATTTTTAATTGTATATAATATATATTGGTAGGTGTGAGCCACCTATACAAAAACGACTAGAAAGCCCCCTTTATCTTATTTTCTCATGGCCTGGTTTTACCAGAACATGGGAAACCTACTTGGTTACTTTAATTATTTAACAAGAAAAAAGTCAATTCTTGTGAGCCCACTTTATAATCTGAGCAAACTTTATATGTTGAGAAAGTTTGAATGTTTTAGTTAGTTTTTAGAATAAATTGGGCACTGAAACACGTTTTTTATTAGTTTTTTAAATGTTTTTGAATTTTTGAGATTATATTTGGTCCTTTTATGGCACTAATTTAACAGATTTAAGCACTTTCTTTTTTTGTGAAATGCAGCCAAAAAATTTGACAGTTTTTCATACACAAATAATTGACACCCCACTTTGTTTTTTTTTTTAATATACTATCCTAGTTTCTAAATGAGATTGATTTCAATAAATAATAAATGTTTTTCCACTATTTGTAATCACTTTCAGAATATATAGAATGTACCACTTGGATTGGTAAAAGCTAATCGCAAGTTTTCTTCAAATAAGAATTTCCGATAAACGTATATTTAAATTTATCAAAATAACAAACCACTATACTTACTTAATACTTACATATATTCACATTCATTCTTTACACAAAACAGAACGTACACAAAACAGAAAAAAACAAAAAAGAAACATAACAAAACAAAAAATATGCAGATAAAAACTTAACATTATATGTATAAAAATATTGACAAAATCCACTACAACAGCTTCTATCTACAGCAATTTCCCTTTAAATATCTTATCTTATCTATATTTTATCTATATTTACTTTTCTTTGGTTACATGTATGTATTATGTAGGTAGTACATAGTAATAAAAAAACGCAGTTTGTTTTTTGGGAAAAACTAAGTTTTTATTAGGAGTTTATTCAAGAAACGCAGTTTTTTTTGTGAAAAACTAGGTTTCGCTAAAATTGCTGTACAATTAAAATCAGTTTTTCGTAATGTTGAGACAATCAATGTTAACATTTACATTTAGAATCAATTAAATATTGCAATAAATAATAAAATATATTTATTTTGTCGTTTAAAAAAATTTTAATTATTGTTTTAACATTTTTAACAGAAAAGTGTCAAAATTTTAAATTTTTATATAACATTGTACATTTACATATAAAAATTACTAAAAATGTTAACATTTACATTTTTGGGGCCTCGGTGGTCTTGTGGGTAAGAGCGTATAAAATACGCTGCAAACACCGAGGTAGTGTGGGTTCGAATCCCACACACGTCGTAAGAATTATTCACCCTTACGACATTACAGCCACGCCTGAACAGGAAAGGTTGTGTAATTTCCTGTTCACATTTATGTGGCAGAGAAATGCAATAAGAAAAAAAAAAATTAACATTTAGAATCAATAAAATATTGAAATAAATCATAAAATCTGTTTATTTTATCATTTAAAAAAGTTTAAATTAAATTTTATTCTTAAAAAAATTTCAAAAATACATTTTTTACTGGTTTACAATTTAATTCAATTTTTAAAATAAAAAACTACAAACCATTTTTCATATTATATTACATACAATGGAAGCGACGAATTTTTATTAGAATAATTACGAATACTCATTCCAATACGCTTGGGCCTTGTTAGGTGCCTCCATGATTATATTCCCGTCGCGGTTATATTTGCAGGTGCTCCCAGGTACTATGCTTTTTAGCTGTTTGTCCACTACAAATATATTAAAATCGCGCATTACTTTGTTTGGCAATTCAGGCCCTATGATCAAGAATTTCTTCTCTGCACTTTGGGGTTCTCCCCCAGCGCCGGAAAAAGTGTGCTCATTCTTTTCGCTCTCGCCGGGAGCCATCACTATCCGTACTGTTGAGCCGATATTGGAATGCTCTTACTTATCGCTAAATCAGAAAAGAATAGAATTTATTTATTTGTATATAATATAAGAAGGAAAAGCTTGTATTTGTGTTGTTTATTTATTTTTTTTTTTTAAATATATACATATTTTTTTTTTTAATTAATTATTTATATTCATAATATATTATGTTTTTTATTATTATTTATTTTTAATTGTATATAATTTATTTTTGATAGGTGTGAGCCACCTATACTGAGCCACCTATATAAAAACGACTAAAATGCCCCCTTTATCTTATTTACTGATGGTCTGGTTTTACCAGGAAATGGGAAACCTACTTGATCACTTTAATTATTTGACAAGAAAAAAAAAGTCAAATCCTTTGAGTCCACTTTATATTTTGAGAAAGTTTGAATGTTTTAGTTAGTTTATAGAATAAATTGGGCACTGAAACACTTTTTTTATTAATTTTTAAAATGTTTTTGAATTTTTGAGATTATATTTGGTTCTTTTATGGCACTAATTTAACAGATTTAAGCTCTTTGTCTTTTTTTGTGCAGTGCTGCTAAAAAATTTGGCACTTTTTACTACACAAAATACACAAATAATTCGCACCCCACTTTGTTTTTTCTTTTTTAATATACCATTTTAGTTTCTAAATGAGTTTGATTTCAAGAAATAATAAATGTTTTCCACTACTTGTAATTACTTTCAGAATATATAGAATGTACCACTAGGATTGGTAAAAGCTAATCGCAAGTTGTGTTCAAATAAGAATTTCCGATAAACGTATATTTAAATTTATCAAAAAACAGACCGCCATACTTACCTAATATTTACATATACCTAATACTTACATATTATATTCACATTCATTCTTCACACAAAACAGAACTTACAAAAAACAGAACTTACACAAAACAAAACTTACACAAAACAGAAAAAAATAAAAGAGAAACATAACAAAACAAAAAATATGCAGATAAAAACTTAACATTATATGTATAAAAATGGGTACCGTTAATCATCTATACTCCTCCAAGCGGTGTATCCCGGCCAACGTTACCTGCCATCCTCAAATTCTTCAATACTTTTTGGATACAGGTCAATGGACAGAAAACCGTGCCGAGGGCTGCATGGTACCAGGTGTATAAAGGTGGTATCGCTAACGGTCTCCTTGGAGCACCAGGCGCCACCCCATTGTAAATAGCCTTGCATATATACGGGAGCTCTGCATATGTCGACTGTTATTTCTCGCCATACTCGTGGGAACAAAATGAAAAGTTCAAAAATTCAAAAAAACACAAACTCATCTTCTGAGGATGAGTTACTTGCCTCCAGCCAGGAGACAATTATTGGTACCAGTCATAGTACCCCTGTAGACATCAAACCAACAACCAGCCGGGTTCCTCGAATAATCAGAAAAACACCTGTTGGTGGAGGAAGCACCAGCCAAAGTGCTCCAAAACCATCAGGGCCTAGTGTTGGTGGAGGAAGCACCAGCCAGAGTGCTCCAAAACCATCAGGGGTTAGTGGTAGTGGAAGTACTAAGAGCGGTACTCCCACTACCACGAGCAAAATCAATAGAGGCCTCGGATCCGCTTTCAGGCAACAATACCAGAAGGCCAAATTCATATTGGGCAAGATAGCCCAGAATGAAGCCAAAGGTGTTGTTCACGAAAGGGATATAGAGGACAAAAAGCGATACAGCGAGGTTGTGCGAGCGTATGAGTCGCGCAACTCAGGTAAAGACTCGTCCTCGAAAAGATATAGGTCGAAAGATGTAACCATTCCCGGTACAGAGAGAACTGAGGTGCCGAGAACGAGTCTCCACAGCAGTTCGAAAGTTGCGGCACATAAAAATTACAATGATATTGTAAAAGATAGTTTATATGTTGCAGTTGTCAACGAAAAAGCCACAGATCGTAAAGTATCAAGCGATCTGTGGGCTAAACTTGAGGTGAGGTTGGCCGAAATGGTGAATGAGTACATTCTAGGAAGGGCTGGAGGGACTCATCCGAAGTAGTCAGGGGCTACAGGGTAATCCGATGCGAGGATCAGTTCTCTTTGGATTTCTTTAGCAGCAGCATCGCTAAGCTAGGCGATACTTGGGAAATCCCCAGCCCTATAGAAATCCTAGAGCTACTAACTGGAGAAAGTTCAGAAAGATAGCAACAAAAAAACTTTTGGTAGTAGCTAACTCAGATATTGTGAATAAGAATGAGTTAAAAAAGAGGACTGACATGTTTACAAAGGCCATGGAGGTCTCATTTAAGGTGTCATGTCCTGTCAAACGTAGCAAAAAAACATTCCCAGTTTGGTGGAACGAGGACTTAACTAACCTAAAGAAGGAGACTAGAGATGTCTATAACATCTGCTATAAACAGAATAATTGGCAACTCTACAAGGACCAACTTAGGAAATATAAGAGAGAAATCCGATTGGCCAAGACACGGTCATGGAAAGATTATTGTGAATCCATAGAGAAAACTAGGGACTCAGCTAGACTTAGTAGAGTCTTATCCAAAGAACATTCCAATCCATTCTTCCTTAGAACGGTGGAAGGAACATGGACTGACTCAACCGCTGAAACTCTAGATCTTTTAGTGCGTACTCATTTTCCAGGGACGCTCATTGCACAAAGGACGCTCATGTGATCAACCAAGCGGTTGTCATAAAGGTCCAAAGAGGCCCTGATGAATGGGTCAACTCAGTTATAATGGAGCGAAAGGTTGCCTGGGCAATTGATAATTTTTCTCCATACAAAGCTGCAGGTTTGGATGGTATTTTTCCAAAAATGCTTCAAGAAATTAAGGAACTTGTGGTTCCCTTAATCACGAAACTATGCAAAAGTAGCCTATTGCTAGGCCATATTCCTCTGCTATGGAGGCGGGTGAAGGTGATCTTTATACCAAAGGTTGGAAAAAGAGGTCATGAAACCGCTAAGGACTTTAGACCGATAAGTCCATCATCCTTCTTACTGAAAACTCTCGAAAGAACACTAGAGTTAGAACTTCGAAGAGCACTAGAGAGTACTCCACTATACAGTATCAACATGCTTACTGTAAAGGCAAGTCAATCAAGACGGCACTAAGTGAATTAGTACGGAGCGTTGAGCAATCGATACAATACAAAGAATATACGTTGGCCACCTTTCTAGACATAGAAGATGGTTTTGGAGCACATAGAAGATAATCAGTGGAATTATGGAAAGAGCTTTAGCCAGGGTTGGTGGATGGGCTAATGGTTGTGGCCTACGTATCAATCCGAGTAAAACAGAACTAATGCTATTTACAACCAGAACCAAGATTCCGGAATTCACTAAGCCAAAATTGGATGGTGTGTATCTGAATCTAGCCTCGAATGTTAAATACCTAGGAGTGGTACTTGACCCAAAATTGAAATGGAAAGCTAATACCGAAGAAAGAGCCAAAAAGGCCTATGTAGCCCTGTATTCTTGTAGGAAAATGTTAGGTAAAAAATGGGGATTAAAGCCAAGAATGGCTTTATGGATGTACACATATACCTTCTCCCGGTTGACCTTCATATTAAATTTCTAGCCTGTTGTAGTGCAATCAGACTTCGAGAGAATGGAAACTGGCGTGCAAAACCCTATGGAAACAGCAGTATTCTAAGCTCGATATATCATGATCTGCCAGATTCCACAGATTACGTAATGCGAAGTTTGGAAATTACCAAGAACTTTAAAGTCAAGATTCCATCAAGAAGGGAATGGCAACAGAAAAACCCCTTGGGAGAAATTGACACCGCACTCTTCACTGATGGTTCAAAGATGGAGTGTGGTGTTGGTGCGGGTATCTATTCAGAATCACTAAAATTACTATAGAACATGCTTTCCGTCTGCCAGATGTGTATTTCAAGCTGAAATGCTAGGAATCTTGAAAGCATGCCAAATACTAGGGAACAATTCTTCTCTGAGAGGAAGCATTGCAATAGTTACGGACAGCCAAGCAGAAATTGCGGCTCTCAACTCTGCAATAATAACATCTAAGCTCGTCAGAAAATGCTTTGACGAGCTTAAGAATGTAAGTAATCAATTCATTGTTACATTACTGTGGGTTCCGGGACATAGGAACATCGCAGGAAATGAACATGATGAGTTAGCAAGGAGGGGTTACAGTCTAAATGCTTCACTGGCGGAACAGGTAGAGCCCCCGCTAAACAGCGTTAAGAGAGATATCTTCCTCCACTTTTTGTTCTTAGCAAATAGAAGGTGGAACCAACTAGCCACATGTTGTACGGCCAGGAAAGTCTGGCCATCGTATGAAAAAAAAAAAGAACAGAAAATCTATTGAAGCTATACCAACGGAACATAGCCAGAACAATAGGTGTATTCACGGGCCACTGGCCAATTGGTGAACATGCGGCCAGAATAGGTATCCCATTCAATTCATCATGCCGCAGCTGTGGTGAACAGAATGAGAAAGAATCCATTAAACACTTCACCTGTAAGTGCCCAGCGATGGCGAGGGCCAGAATAGCAATTCTGGGTAGCCATCAATTCAACGATCTTAGTGATCCAGCGGTTAAGCAACCTGCAGAAATGGTAAGGTTTCTTAACGCAACGAAATGGATCTAAAATTAAACTAATATAGCCCTATTGTAAGCCTTGTGGTCACGGAAGTGGTAGCAAGACGGTGCTAACGCGCTAATTGGGGTCACTGCCAGGAGCGGCGGTGGCCAGCCACTCACACCAACCAATCAACCAACCATGTATAAAAATATTGACAAAATCCACTACAATAGCTTCTATCTACAGCAATTTCCCTTTAAATATCTTATCTTATCTATTTTTAATCTATATTTACTTTTCTTTGGTTGCATGTAAGTTATCACCATCTCAAATTACATCTAACATTATTTCAATATCTGATAGATCAAGTTACAACAGGTGCATGTGGATACAAATTCAAGTTCAAACATGTTTAATGTAAAAATGTTGATAAAGCAATATTTCTATGGGAATTAAAATTAAATCAATTTCTCACCAAAAATGTAATTTTATTAATTATAAGTTAAAATACAAATTATAATTTTTTTCATTTATTAACTAAAATTGTCAATTAAGCATAATTAAATGTATAAATTAAGTAAAATTTAATGTAATAATTTAGTCTTAAGCTTAACTTGTTCTAATAAACATTTTTTTTAACACGAAATAAATTTCATTTCGTTAACTGGCGCCCGAGCTAAAAAAGTTTTTAAAACGCGAGATTAAAGTATAAATATATCGTAAAATTTGTGAGCGAAAAAATTATATACATATAAAATCCGGGAAAAAGAAACTCAAAAATAAAAAACTAAATTGCATTATATCAAAAGTAAACGATAGTGCAATCAACAAAAAAGTGTGTTGATAGTGACTTGATAATTGTGCCATTAGTAGGATATAGACAAGGCTAACGTCTTTATCTAAAAAGGAGTAACACAGATCATCCATCAACTGTAGAACAAAGTTGCAGACTCACTGGGAAAAATAAGGCATACGAACCCACGCCATTAAAGCCTTCATTTAGTAAGTTTTTAAACTTCCTTGAACAAAATTAAAATATTGTCAATAAAAGAAAAAAAAAGAATAAATTTTTCAAAAATAAATTAAAAAAGAATAAAATATAAGTAATTATAAACTTTATAAAAATTTAATAAAATTAAAATAAAATTTAATAAAATTAAAACAAAACAAAACTTAATAAAATTAGAATAAAATAAAATTTAATAAAATTAAAATCTAAAAAAATTAAAATAAAATAAAATTTAAAATTAAATAAAATAAAAATTAATTAAATTAAAATAAAAAAATTTTTAAAATTAAAATAAAACAAAACTTAACAAAATTACAATAAAATAAACTTAATTAAAATAAAATTATTAGTTACAGCACCGATTAACCAAATATTCAGCCCAAAACAAACATCATTTCCAACATATAAGCCAAGTTTTTCAGAAATACGTAGAAGAAATAATATGTACAACCATCAACAAGAATCAACTCAACCATACAGAAACCAGCCAAATTTTATACCACCAAGACCAATACAACCTAAACCACCTACACCAATGGAAACTGACAGTTCCTTACAAACTAGACAAGTCAACTACATGAACCGACCGTTTAACAATAGTGGCGTAAAAAGAGAGATTACAACGGAAGAATATTCTCCACATAAACATCAACGGATATTTAATTGAGGAACACATAATGATGGCATAGCAGATGAAGATTATGTAGGATACGAAGATTACCCAACATATTACGAGGATCATGAAGAAGAAAATAATCCAGCAAACAATGAAGAAAACGGCGAGCTAAATTTTGTGATGGGTGCCTTTCAAGCATTCCATACATAGAATACAAAATGCCAAATAATAAAACCCTCAAACTTTTGATTGATACAGGAGCCAACAAAAATTTCGTTAAGCCAGAACATGCTGAAAAAAGTATACCAACTAATAAATCTTTTAAAATAAATTCTGCAAGTGGAGATATAACAATAAATCAGAAAATAACCGGGAAAATTTTCAAAAGTTTAGGAATTAACATAGAAGTGGAATTTTTCGTGCTACCAGGATTAAAATCATTCGACGGTATCATAGGAGATGATACACTAAAACAACTAGGAGCTTTAATAGATAGAAAAAATAATCTCCTGATAATTCCACCTAATATAAAAATCCCTTTAAAAGAAAAGCAATCAGCTCAAGTTAACAATATAGAAATAAGAGGTGGTCATTTACAGTATGAAACAAAACAAAAAGTTAAATCATTACTAAAAAAATTTGAAAAATTATTTGGCCCTATAAATGACAGAGAAACTATCGAAACTAATGTGGAAGCAGAGATAAAAACAATCACGGACGAACCAGTATATGTTAAAACATACCCATATCCAGTTGCTATGAGACCAGAAGTTGATAAACAAATAAGGAAACTTTTAGAAGATGGAATTATAAAACCTTCGAAAAGCCCATACAACGCACCAATTTGGATAGTAGAGAAAAAAATGGACGCATCTGGAATAAAAAAATACAGGATGGTGATCGATTTCAAGAAACTAAATGCTGTTACAGTGTCTGACACTTATCCCATTCCGGATATTACAAATACTATTGCAAATTTCAATAACTCAAAATACTTTCCTACAGTGGATTTAACATCTGGATTTCACCAAATTAAAATGAGAAATGCTGACATCCAAAAAACTGCATTTTCAACATTGAATGGGAAGTATGAATTCAAAAGGCTTCCTTTTGGATTAAAAAATGCACCAGCAATTTTCCAACGAATGATAAATGATGTGCTTAAAGAATTCATAGGAAAAATTTGTTACGTGTACATCGACGATATCATCATATTTGGAGGAGAAACAGAAGATGAACATTTAAATAATATCAAAACAGTTTTTTTAAAATTGCAGGAAGCTAACTTACGAGTGAACCTGGACAAAACCGAATTTTTAAAGCAGGAAACCGAGTTCCTGGGATACATCATCACTCATGAAGGTATCAAACCAAATCCGGCGAAAGTTGCAGCTATCAAAAATATGAAAGCACCAGAAAATTTGAAAGAACTAAAAGGATTTTTGGGACTAACATCATATTATAGACGTTTTATCAGGGACTTCGCTAAAATAGCAAAACCACTTACCAATATGACGAGAGGGGAGAATGCTCAAATCAGTGCAAATCAATCAAAAAAAATAAAAATAAAATTTAACAAAGAAGAACAAGAAGCTTTTCAAACATTGAAAACATTGCTTTCATCATCAGAATTGTTGATCTTTCAAGATTTCAACAAACCATTTTTGCTAACAACAGACGCATCCAACCATGCCATCGGAGCCGTTTTATCGCAAGGCGAATTAGGTAAAGATAAACCAATAACCTATATTTCTAGATCCTTATTATTTAGAAATTTCTAGAAATTATTTATACGGAGCAAAACAAATCAACATACTAACAGACCATCAACCGTTAACATTTGCCCTAGGAAGTAAGAATAACAACGCAAAACTAAAACGATGGAAAGCAAGACTAAAGGAATACAATTATAAATTAACATACAAACCAGGATGTACCAACAAAGTCGCAGATGCTCTGTCAAGATTACCAACAGAAATCAATAATTTGTCATCATCATCAACAGAAACTGCAAGCGAAACAATTCACAGTGCAGAAGAAGACAGTATAAATCTCATCCCACATGTCGAAGTACCATTAAATGTTTTTAGAAATCAACTTATTATCACACAGGGTAAAGATTGTGAAGCTTTCGAAGTGCCACATCCAACATACAATCGCCATTATATCAGCTTACCAGTCATAAATGAAAGAAGCCTAATTAAAGTTCTAAAAGAAAAATTACACCCAACTATAATAAATGGTATAAAAATTCCAGAAAATTTCATTCAAATATTGCAGGACGTATACAAAGAACATCTTTTAAGTTATAAAATCAGAATAACCCAAAGGATAGTACAGGATATTTGCAAAGAAGAAAACATTTTCTCAATCATTAAAGAAACTCACAAAAGAGCGCATAGGAATCACCGTGAAAATAAAGAACAAATACTCGAAGAATACTATTTTCCAAGAATGACATCATTAATCAAGAAATTCACCGCATCTTACGAAGAATGTAATAGGAATAAATATCTAGAAACATCCTAATAAACCTCACCTACAACCGACACCAATACCAGTTTATCCAACGGAAATAATTCACATAGACATAGTTGAAATACAGAGCGAAAAATTTATTAGCTGTATCGACAAATTTTCTAAATTTTTAAAATTATTCCATATAAAGGATAAATCCGTACTTCATATAAGGGAAAAACTGATCAAAATCATTCACTATTTTACAACACCAAGAATGATAGTAATGGACAACGAAGGTAGTTTTATAAGCCCAATTGTAACAGATTATATAAAAACACTCGGAATAGAATTATACTTCACACCACCACAAAAAAGCGAGGTAAACGGAGCTGTGGAAAGAGCACATTCAACAGTAATCGAAATTATCAGATGTTTAAAAAATGAAAACAGGGATTTAAATATGAAAGAACTAGTGAATATAGCAGTTGACAGATACAACAACACATTTCATTCTGTAACACAAAAGAAACCTAGTGACATCTTCTTTGGAAGACTCGAGCGACTTAACTATCAGAATTTGCTCAATTTTAAAGAAAAAGTAACCGAAGATCTTATAGGACGTATTAGAAAAAATCAGAAATATAAAATTAATCGAGAAAAACATAAACGAAATCAACCAAAAACTTACGAAACGGGTCAAACTGTTTTCGCAGCAATAAAGCAAATTCAAGGAAAAGATAATCCTAAATTCACTAAGGAAACTGTCGCAAATAATAATAGAGTCACAATTACTACTACATCAGGAAGAAGAATCCATAAATCGCTAAATTTTGATCCACGGATCGCGGATCTTTAAAAGGGGAGGAATTATCACCATCTCAAATTACATCTAACATTATTTCAATATCTGATAGATCAAGTTACAACAGGTGCATGTGGATACAAATTCAAGTTCAAACATGTTTAATGTAAAAATGTTGATAAAGCAATATTTCTATGGGAATTAAAATTAAATCAATTTCTCACCAAAAATGTAATTTTATTAATTATAAGTTAAAATACAAATAATAATTTTTTTCATTTATTAACTAAAATTGTCAATTAAGCATAATTAAATGTATAAATTAAGTAAAATTTAATGTAATAATTAAGCTTAACTTGTTCTAATAAACATTTTTTTTAACACGAAATAAATTTCATTTCGTTAACTTGTATGTACTATGTAGGTAGTAAATAAAAAAAAAAAACGAAGTTTTTATTAAGAATTTATTGAAGAAACGCAAGTTTTTTTGTGAAAAAATAGGTGAAAAAATTGTGAAAAATTTTTTATATACAATGCACATATTTTTTAGCTTTTATTTTTACAAAAAGTACTTTCATGCACAATTTGTCTGTAACTCAAAAATCCTCATACAATTTTCAATGTACATCATATACCTAATTCTTACATATTATATTCACATTCATTCTTTACACAAAACAGAAAAAAGAAACATAACAAAACAGAAAATATGTAGATAAATACTTAACATTAGATAGCTACATATAAATACATATCTATACTACTCATATGAAACTACATGTATAGCAATAGCGTATATTGTATAGAAACATAAAAAACAAAATAAAATAAAAAATACGTATAGCTTTAGATACCGAACACTACGTAGCTCTATAAATACATTTGTATATCATTTATATTCAAATTTCAAACTATATGTATAGCAATAGCATATATTGTATAGGAACATAAAATTCGGAAACAACAAAAGAAAAAAGAGGAAAACAACGGCTCTTATATTTCGCCAAAAAATTCTTTTAATACACACACACACACATAGATACGGATGCCGTCATTTAAAAAAAAAATGTATAAAAATATTGACAAAATCCACTACAATAGCTTCTATCTACAGCAATTTCCCTTTAAATATCTTATCTTAACTATATTTTATCTATATTTACTTTTCTTTGGTTACATGTATGTATTATGTAGGTAGTACATAGTAATAAAAAAACGCAGTTTGTTTTTTGGGAAAAACTAAGTTTTTATTAGGAGTTTATTCAAGAAAGTCAGTTTTTTTTGTGAAAAACTAGGTTTCGCTAAAATTGCTGTACAATTAAAATCAGCTTTTCGTAATGTTGAGACAATCTTAAGATTTTTTTTGCATTTTGCATTTTATAAAAATTACTAAAAATGTTGGCAGTAATGAAACGATCAGACGATAGAATCAATTAAATATTGAAATAAATAATAAAATATGTTTATTTTATTCTTTAAAAAAGTTTTAATAATTGTTTTTACTTTTTAACACAAAAGTGTCAAAATTTAACTTTTTTATATAAAATTTTACATTTACATATAAAAATTACTAAAAATGTTAACATTTACATTGAGAATCAATATTGAAATAAATAATAAAATATGTTTATTTTATCGTTTGAAAAAGTTTTAATTATTGTTTTTATTTGTAAACTAATTTTTAAACTACAAAATAAACATATTTTATTATTTATTTCAATATTTAATTGATTCTAAATTGATTCACAAAAGTGTCAAAATTTTAATTTTTTATATAAAGTTTTACATTTACATACAAAAATTACTAAAAATCTTAACATTTACATTTAGAATCAATTAAATATTGAAATAAATGATAAAATATGTTTATTGAATGCTACTCAAACAGTAACTTTTTCTTAACTTTAATACCTATGTTATATAAAAAAAATTAAGAACCAATTATAGTAGGAAGAATTTTAAGTACAATCATTTTCATAAATTTTATGTAGAACCCATTTGAATTATCATTTTAAAGAAAATTTTGATAACTATTTTAGAAAATTGCACTATGGAAACACCTGTCAAAAATACCTTAGTATTAGAAAATGATTGCGGCCATTTAAGTACAATTATGTTATTTATATGGAGAATTACAAAAATTTACAATTAAAAATAAATAAAAAAAATAAGGCTTTACAAGAACAAAATGTTAATATTTACATTTAGAATCAACTAAATATTGAAATAAATTATAAAATATGTTTATTTTATCGTTTAAAAAATTTTAATTATCGTTTTTACATTTTTAACACAAAAGTGTCAAAATTTAAAATTTTTATATAACATTGTACTTTTACATATAAAAATTACTAAAAATGTTAACATTTACATTTATGGGGCCTCGGTGGTCTAGTGGGTAAGAGCGTATAAAATACGATGCAAACACTGATTTAGTGTGGGTTCGAATCCCACAGACGTCGTGAGAGTTATTCCCCCTTACGACATTACAGCTACGTCTGAACAGGAAAGGTTGTGTAATTTCCTGTCCACATTTATACATTGTTCAAATAAGAATTTTCGATAAACGTAAAATAAAATTTATCAAAAAAACAGACCACCATACTTACCTAATACTTATATATAATATTCACATTCATTCTTTACACAGAACAGAACTTACATAAAACAAAACTTACCCAAAACAGGAAAAAGCAAAAAAGAAACATAACAAAACAAAAAATATGCAGATAAAAATTTAACATTATATTTATATTGACAAAATCCAATATAATAGCATCTATCTGCAGCAATTTTCCTTTAAATATCTTATC
Organism: Poecilobothrus nobilitatus; assembly: GCA_947095535.1. Lineage (NCBI taxonomy): Eukaryota > Metazoa > Arthropoda > Insecta > Diptera > Dolichopodidae > Poecilobothrus > Poecilobothrus nobilitatus. The sequence goes on along the minus strand of OX352774.1, from coordinate 158,692,927 downwards.
TTATCTATATTTTATCTATATTTACTTTTCTCTGGTTGCATGTATGTACTATGTAGGCAGTACATAGTAATAAAAAAACGCAGTTTTTTATTTTGAGAAAAACGAAGTTTTTATTAGGAATTTATTGAAGAAGCGTAGGTTTTTTTTTTGAAATACTAAGTTTCGTGTTTTCATAGCATTTTAATGAAAAATTACCTTAGTGTTCCATCTCAACGTCATATCAATAATAAAAAAAATAAGAAAAAAACACCTTAGTGTCCCCCAAAAAAGTTCCTCCTTTATGTCATCGTATTATTAATTATTTATTAATTATTATTAATTATTTATTAATTATTATTAATTATTTATTTTTATTAATTATTTATTAATTATTATTAATTATTTATTAATTATTATTAATTATTTATCCATTATTATAAATTCTTTATTAATTATATATTAATTATTATTTATTATTTATTAATTATTATTAATTCTTTTTTACTTATTTATTAAATATTATTTTATTTATATATTAATTATTATTAATTATTTATTATTTATTAATTATCATTAATTATTTATTAATTATTATTAGTTATTTATAATTTATTATTTATTATTAATTATTTATTATTTATTATTAATTATTTAAAATAATTACTAATTATTTATTAAATATTATCAATTATCATTAATTTTTTATTAATTACTATTAATTATTTAGTAATTATTATCAATTTTTTATTAATTATTATTAGTTATTTATTATTAATCATTTATTAATTATTTATTAAATATTATTAATTATTATTAATTATTTATTAATTATTATTAATTATTTAATAATTATTATTATTTATTTATTAATTATTATTAGTTATTTTTAATTATTATCAATTATTTATTAATTATTATTAATTATCTAATAATTATTATTAATTATTTATTAATTATTATTAGTTATTTATTAATTATTATCTATAATTTATTAATAATTATTAATTATTATTAATTATTTCTTAATTATCATATAATTAATCATATAATTATTATTAAGTATTTATTAATTATTATTAATTATTTATTAATTATTATTAATTATTTATTAATTATTATTAATTATTTATTAATTATTATTAATTATTTATTAATTATTATTAATTATTATTAATAATTTATTAATTATTATTAATTATTTATTAATTATTATTAGTTATTTATTAATTATTGTCTATTATTTATTAATAATTATAAATTATTAATATTTATTTCTTAATTATCATTAATTATTTATTAATTATTATTAATTATTTATTAATTATTATTAATTATTTATTAATTATTATTAATTATTTATTAATAATTATTAATTATTATTAATAATTTATTAATTATTGTTAATTATGTATTAATTATTATTAATTATTTATTAATTATTATTAATTATTTGTTAATTATTATTAATTATTTAATAGTTATTATTAATTATTTATTAATTATTATTAATTATTTAATAATTATTATTAATCTTAAAGCAATTATTTATCAATTATAATTAATTATTTCTTTATTATTAATAATTATTTAATAGATATTATTAACTATTTATTAATTATTATTAATTATATAATAATGATTATTAATTATTATTAATTATTAATAATTATTTATTATTAATTATAATTAATTATATCATTATCAATCATTATTATTAATAATTATTTAATAACTATTATTAATTATTATTAGTTATTTATTAATTATTAATAATTATTATTATATATTAATAATTATTTATTAATTATAATTAATTATTTAGTAATAATTATTAATTATTTATTAATTATCATTAATTATTTATTAATTATTATTAATTATTTATTAATTATTATTAATTATTTTTTAATTATTATTAATTATTTAATAGTTATTATTATATATTTATTAATTATTATTAATTATTTAATAATTATTATGACTTATTTATTAATTATTATTAATTATAAATCAATTATTTATTAATTATAATTAACTATTTCTTTATTATTAATAATTATTCAATAATTATTAACTATTATTAATTATTAATAATTATTTATTAATAATAATTAATTATTTAGTAATTATTAATAATTATTTATTAATTATTATTAATTATTTAATAATTATTATTAATTATTATATAGTAATTATTATTAATTATTTATTAATTATTATTAACATTTATTGATTATTATTAATATTTATTAATCATTATTAATTATTTATTAATTATTATTGATTATTTATTAATTATTATTAATTATTTATTAATTATTATTAATTATTTATTAATTATTATTAAATATTTATTAATTATTATTAATTATTTATTAATTATTATTAATTATATTAATTATATATTAATTATTATTAATTCTTTATTAATTATTATTAGTTATTTATTAATTATTATCTATAATTTATTAATAATTATTAATTATTATTAACTATTTCTTAATTATCATATAATTAATCATATAATTATTATTAATTATTTATTAATTATTATTAATTATTTATTAATTATTATTAATTATTTATTAATTATTATTAATTATTTATTAATTATTATTAATTATTATTAATAATTTATTAATTATTATTAATTATTTATTAATTATTATTAGTTATTTATTAATTATTATCTATTATTTATTAATAATTATTAATTATTAATATTTATTTCTTAATTATCATTAATTATTTATTAATTATTATTAATTATTTATTAATTATTATTAATTATTTATTAATTATTATTAATTATTTATTAATAATTATTAATTATTATTAATAATTTATTAATTATTGTTAATTATGTATTAATTATTATTAATTATTTATTAATTATTATTAATTATTTGTTAATTATTATTAATTATTTAATAGTTATTATTAATTATTTATTAATTATTATTAATTATTTAATAATTATTATTAATCTTAAAGCAATTATTTATCAATTATAATTAATTATTTCTTTATTATTAATAATTATTTAATAGATATTATTAACTATTTATTAATTATTATTAATTATATAATAATGATTATTAATTATTATTAATTATTAATAATTATTTATTAATTATAATTAATTATTTATTAATTATATCATTATCAATCATTATTATTAATAATTATTTAATAACTATTATTAATTATTATTAGTTATTTATTAATTATTAATAATTATTATTATATATTAATAATTATTTATTAATTATAATTAATTATTTAGTAATAATTATTAATTATTTATTAATTATCATTAATTATTTATTAATTATTATTAATTATTTATTAATTATTATTAATTATTTTTTAATTATTATTAATTATTTATTAATTATTATTAATTATTTATTAATTATTATTAAATATTTATTAATTATTATTAATTATTTATTAATTATTATTAATTATTTATTAATTATATATTAATTATTATTAATTCTTTATTAATTATTTGTTAATTATTATTAATTATTAATTATTATTAATTATTTATTAATTATTATTAATTCTTTATTAATTATTTATTATTTAATTATTATTAATTATTTTAATATATATTAATTATTATTAATTATTTATCAATTATTATTAATTAATCATTAATTATTATTAATTATTTATTAATTATTATTATTTTATATTTATTAATTATTTATTAATTATTATCAATTATTTGTTAGTTATTATTAATTATTTATTAATTATTATTAATTATTTATTAATTATTTTTAATTATTTATTAGTTATTATTAATTAGTTGTTAATTATTATTAATTATTTATTAATTCTTAATAACTAATTATTATTAATTATCATTAAATTTTTATTAATTATTTTTTAATTATTAGTAATTATATATTAAATACAATCAATTATTTATTAATTATTAATTATTATTAATTACTTATTAATTATTATTAATATTTATTGATTATAATTAATATTTATTAATTATTATTTATTATTTATTAATTATTATTAATTATATATTAATTATTATTAATTATATATTAATTATTATTATTAAATTTTTATTAATTATTTATTAATTATTGTTAATTATTCATTAATTATTATTACTTAGTTGCTAATTATTATTAATTATTTATTAATTATTATTAAATATTTATTAATTATTATTAATTATCATTAAATTTTTATTAATTATTTGTTAATTATTGGTAATTTTATATTAAATATTATTAATTAATTATTATTAATTATTTATTAAATATTATTAATTATTTATTAAATATTATTAATTGTTTATTAATTATTATTAGTTATTTATTTATTATAATTAATTATTTCTTAATTATCATTAATTATTTATTAATTATTATTAATTATTTATTAATTATTTTTTAATTATTATTAAATATTTATTATTTATTATTATTAATTATTTATTAATTATTATTAAATATGTATTAATTATTATTAATTATTTATTAATTATTTATTAATTATTGTTAATTATTTATTAATTATTATTAATAATTTATTAATTATTATTAATTATTTATTAATTATTATTAATTATTTATTAATTATTATTAATTATTTATTAATTATTATTACTTAGTTGCTAATTATTATTAATTATTTTTAATAATAATTAATAATTATTTATTAATTATTATTAATTATTTTTTAATTATTATTAATTATTTATTAATTATCATTAATTATTTATTAATTATTATTAATTATTTATTAATTATTATTAATTATTTTTTAATTATTATTAATTATTTATTAATTATTATTAAATATTTATTAATTATCATTTTATTTATTTATTAATTATTATTAATTGTTTATTAATTATTATTAATTATTATTAATTGCTTATTAATTATTATTTATTATCAATTCTTTATTAATTATTATTAATTCTTTATTAATTATTTATTATTTAATTATTATTAATTATTTTAATATTTATTAATTATTATTAATTATTTATCAATTATTATTAATTATTCATCAATTATTATTAATTATTTATTAATTATTATTATTTTATATTTATTATTTATTAATTATTATTAGTTAGTTATTTAGTAATTATTTATTAATTATTTTTAATATTTATTAATTATTATTAATTATTTTCTAATTATTATTAATTATTTTGTAATTATTATTAATTATTATTAATTATTTATTAATTATTATTAATTATTCATTAATTATTATTAATTAATTATTATAAATTATCGTTGAATTTTTATTAATTATTTGTTAATTATTAGTAATTTTTTATTAATTATTATTAAATATTTATTAATTATTATTAATTATCATTAAATTTTTATTAATTATTTGTTAATTATTGGTAATTTTATATTAAATATTATTAATTATTTATTATTAATTATTTATTAATTATTATTAATTATTTATTAAATATTATTAATTGTTTATTAATTATTATTAGTTATTTATTTATTATAATTAATTATTTCTTAATTATCATTAATTATTTATTAATTATTATTAATTATTTATTAATTATTTTTTAATTATTATTAAATAATTATTATTTATTATTAATTATTAGTAATTATTTATTAATTATTATTAAATATTTATTAATTATTATTAATTATTTATTAATTATTTATTAATTATTGTTAATTATTTATTAATTATTATTAATAATTTATTAATTATTATTAATTATTTATTAATTATTATTAATTATTTATTAATTATTATTAATTATTTATTAATTATTATTACTTAGTTGCTAATTATTATTAATTAGTTTTAATAATAATTAATAATTATTTATTAATTATTATTAATTATTTTTTAATTATTATTAATTATTTATTAATTATCATTAATTATTTATTAATTATTATTAATTATTTATTAATTATTATTAATTATTTTTTAATTATTATTAATTATTTATTAATTATTATTAAATATTTATTAATTATCATTTTATTTATTTATTAATTATTATTAATTGTTTATTAATTATTATTAATTATTATTAATTGCTTATTAATTATTATTTATTATCAATTCTTTATTAATTATTATTAATTCTTTATTAATTATTTATTATTTAATTATTATTAATTATTTTAATTTTTATTAATTATTATTAATTATTTATCAATTATTATTAATTATTCATCAATTATTATTAATTATTTATTAATTATTATTATTTTATATTTATTAATTATTTATTAATTATTGTTAATTATTCATTATTTATTATTAATTATTTATTAATTATTATTAATTATATATTAATTATTATTAATTATTTATTAATTATTATTAATTATTTGTTAATTATTATTAATTATTTATTAATTATTATTAATTATTTATTAATTATTATTAATTATTTGTTAATTATTATTAATTAGTTGTTAATTATTATAAATTTTTTTGTAATTACTATTAATTAATTATTATTAATTATCATTAAATTTTTATTAGTTATTTTTTAAATATTAGTAATTATATATTAAATACAATTAATTATTTATTAATTATTAATTTTTATTAATTACTTATTAATTATTATTAATATTTATTGATTATAATTAATATTTATTAATTATTATTAATTATTTATTAATTATTATTAATTATATAATAATTATTATTATTAAATTTTTATTTATTATTTATTAATTATTGTTAATTATTTATAAATTATTATTAATTATTTATTAATTATTATTAATTATTTATTAATTATTGTTAATTATTTATTAATTATTTATTAATTATTATTACTTAGTTGCTAATTATTATTAATTGATTATTATTTATTATTAAATATTTATAAATTATTATTAATTAATTATTATTAATTATCATTAAATTTTTATTAATTATTTGTTAATTATTGGTAAATTTATATTAAATATTATTAATTAATTATTATTAATTATTTAATAAATATTATTAATTATTTATTAAATATTATTAATTATTTGTTAATTATTATTAGTTATTTATCAATTATTATTAATTAATTCTTAATTATCATTAATTATTTATTAATTATTATTAATTATTTATTATTTATTTTTTAATTATTTATAAATATTTATTAATTATTATTAATTATTATTAATTATTTATTAATTACTATTAATTATTTATTAATTATTATTAATTATTTATTAATTATTTATTAATTATTATTAATTATTTATTAATTATTTTTAATATTTATTAATTTTTATTAATTATTTTTTAATTATTATTAATTATTTTGTAATTATTATTAATTATTATTAATTATTTATTAATTATTATTAATTATTCATTAATTATTATTAATTAATTATTATAAATTATTGTTGAATTTTTATTAAGTATTTGTTAATTATTAGTAATTATTTATTAAATATTACTAATTAATTATTAATTAATATTAATTATTTATTAATTATTATTAATTATGTATTAATTATTATTATTAAATTTTTAATAATTATTTATTTATTATTGTTAATTATTTATTAATTATTATTAATTATTTATTAATTATTAATAATTATTTATTAATTATTATTAATTATTTATAAATTATTATTAATTAATTATTATTAATTATCAATAAATTTTTATTAATTTTTTTTTAATTATTAGTAATTATATATTAAATATTATTAATTAATTATTAATTATTATTAATTATTTATTAAATATTATTAATTATTTATGAATTATTATTAATTATTTATTAATTATAATTAATTATTTCTTAATTATTTATTATTAATTATTTAATAATTATTATTAATTATTTATTAATTATTATTAGATATTTATTAATTATTATCTATTATTTATTAATAATTATTAATTATTATTAATTATTTCTTAATTGTCATTAATCATTTATTAATTATTATTAATTATTTATTAATTATTATTAATTATTTATTAATTATTATTAATTATTTATTAATTATTATTAATTATTTATTAATTATTATTAATTATTTATTAATTATTATTAATTATTTATTAATTATTATTAATTATTTATTAATTATTATTAATTATTTATTAATTATTATTAATTATTTATTAATTATTATTAATTATTTATTAATTATTATTAATTATTTATTAATTATTATTAATTATTTATTAATTATTATTAGTTATTATTAATAATTTATTAATTATTATTAATTATTTATTAATTGTTATTAGTTATTTATTAATTATTATCTATTATTTATTAATAATTATTAATTATTATTAATTATTTCTTAATTATGATTAAACATTTATTAATTATTATTAATTATTTATTAATTATTATTAATTATTTATTAATTATTATTAATTACTTATTAATTATTATTAATTATTTATTAATTATTTATTAATTAATATTAATTATTTATTAATTATTGTTAGTTATTATTAATAATTTATTAATTATTATTAATTATTTATTAATTGTTATTAGTTATTTATTAATTATTATCTATTATTTATTAATAATTATTAATTATTATTAATTATTTCTTAATTATCATTAATTATTTATTAATTATTATTAATTATTTATTAATTATTATTAATTATTTATTAATTATTAATAATTATTTACTAATTATTATTAATTATTTATTAATTATTATTAATTATTTATTAATAATTATTAATTATTATTTTTAATAATTTATTAATTATTATTAATTATTTATTAATTATTATTAATTATTTATTAATTATTATTAATTATTTGTTAATTATTATTAATTATTTAATAGTTATTATTAATTATTTATTAATTATTATTAATTATTTAATAATTATTATTAATCCTAAACCAATAATTTATTTATTATAATTAATTATTTCTTTATTATTAATAATTATTTAATAGATATTATTAATTATTTATTAATTATTATTAAATATTATTAATTATTTAATAATGATTATTAATTATTAATAATTATTTATTAATTATAATTAATTATTTATTAATTATAATTAATTATTTCTTTATTATTAATAATTATTTAATAATAATTATTAATTACTATTAATTATTTATTAATTATTATTAATTATTAATAATTATTATTATATATTAATAAATATTTATTAATTATAATTAATTATTTAGTTATTATTATTAATTATTTATTAATTATCATTAATTATTTATTAATTATTATAAATTATTTATTAATCATTATTAATTATTTTTTAATTATTATTAATTATTTAATTGTTATTATTTATTTATTAATTATTATTAATTATTTAATAATTATTATTAATAATTTAATAATTATAATTAAATATAAATCAAATATTTATTAATTATAATTAACTATTTCTTTATTATTACTAATTATTCAATAATTATTACTAATTATTTATCAATTATTATTAATTATTATTAATTATTAATAATTATTTATTAATTATAATTTATTATTTAGTAATTATTAATAATTATTTATTAATTATTATTAATTATTTATTAATTATTATTAATTATTTATTAATTATTATTAATTATTTATTAATTATTATTAATTATTTATTAATTATTATTAGTTATTATTAATAATTTAGTAATTATTATCAATTATTTATTAATTGTTATTAGTTATTTATTAATTATTATCTATTATTTATTAAAAATTATTAATTATGATTAATTATTTCTTAAATATCATTAATCATTTATTAATTATTATTAATTATTTATTAATTATTATTAATTATTTATTAATTATTATTAATTATTTATTAATTATTATTAATTATTTATTAATTATTATTAATTATTATTAGTTATTATTAATAATTTATTAATTATTATTAATTATTTATTAATTGTTATTAGTTATTTATTAATTATTATCTATTATTTATTAATAATTATTAATTATTATTAATTATTTCTTAATTATCATTAATTATTTATTTATTATTAATTATTTATTAATTATTATTAATTATTTATTAATTATTATTAATTATTTATTAATTATTAATAATTATTCACTAATTATTATTAATTATTTATTAATTATTATTAATTATTTATTAATAATTATTAATTATTATTAATAATTTATTAATTATTATTAATTATTTATTAATTATTATTAATTATTTATTAATTATTATTAATTATTTGTTAATTATTATTAATTATTTAATAGTTATTATTAATTATTTATTAATTATTATTAATTATTTAATAATTATTATTAATCCTAAACCAACAATAAATTAATTATAATTAATTATTTCTTTATTATTAATAATTATTTAATAGATATTATTAATTATTTATTAATTATTATTAAATATTATTAATTATTTAATAATGATTATTAATTATTATTAATTATTAATAATTATTTATTAATTATAATTAATTATTTATTAATTTAGTAATTATATTAATTATAATTAATTATTTCTTTATTATTAATAATTATTTAATAATAATTATTAATTACTATTAATTATTTATTAATTATTATTAATTATTAATAATTATTATTATATATTAATAAATTATATTAATATATTATTAATTATAATTAATTATTTAGTAATTATTATTAATTATTTATTAATTATCATTAATTATTTATTAATTATTATAAATTATTTATTAATTATTATTAATAATTTTTTAATTATTATTAATTATTTAATTGTTATTATTTATTTATTAATTATTATTAATTATTTAATAATTATCATTAATAATTTAATAATTATAATTAAATATAAATCAAATATTTATTAATTATAATTAACTATTTCTTTATTATTAATAATTATTCAATAATTATTATTAATTATTTATCAATTATTATTAATTATTATTAATTATTAATAATTATTTATTAATTATAATTTATTATTTAGTAATTATTAATAATGATTTATTAATTATTATTAATTATTTAATAATTATTATTAATTATTATTTAGTAATTATTATTAATTATTTATTAATTATTTATTAATTATTATTAATTATTTATTAATTATTATTAATATTTATTGATTATTATTATTATTAATATTTATTAATCATTATTAATTATTTATTAATTATTGTTAATTATTTACTAAATATTATTATTAAATTTTTATTAATTATTTATTAATTATTGTTAATTATTTATTAATTATTATTAATTATTTCTCAATTATTATTAATTATTTATTAATTATTATTAATAATTTTTTAATTATTATTAATTATTTATGAATTATCATTAATTATTTATTAATTATTATTAATTATTTATTAATTATTATTAATTATTTGTTAATTATTATTAATTATTTATTAATTATTATTTTATTTATTTATTAATTATTAATAATTATTTATTAATTATTATTAATTATTATTAATTATATATTAATTATTATTAATTCTTTATTAATTATTATTAATTCTTTATTAATTATTTATTATTTAATTATTAATTATTATTAATTATTTTAACATTTATTTATTATTATTAATTATTTATCAATTATTATTAATTATTCATCAATTATTATTAATTATTTATTAATTATTATTATTTAATATTTATTAATTATTTATTAATTATTGTTAATTATTTATTAATTATTATTAATTATTTATTAATTATTATTAATTATTTATTAATTATTATTAATTATTTATTAATTATTATTAATTATTTGTTAAATATTATTAATTATTTATTAATTATTATTAATTATTTATTAATTATTTATTAATTATTATTGATTATTTATTAATTATAATTAATTATGTATTAATTATTATTAATTATCGTTAAATTTTTATTCATTATTTGTTAATTATTAGTAATTATTTGTTAAATTTTACTAATTAATTATTAATTAATATTAATAATTTATTAATTATTATTAATTATATATTAATTATTATTATTCAATTTTTATTAATTATTTATTAATTATTATTAATTATTTATTAATTATTATTAACTATTTAGTAATTATTATTAATTAATTATTATAAATTATCGTTAAATTTTTATTAATTATTTGTTAATTATTAGTAATTATTTATTAAATATTACTAATTAATTATTAATTAATTTTAATTATTTATCAATTATTATTAATTATATATTAATTATTATTATTAAATTTTTATTAATTATTTATTTATTATTGTCAATTATTTATTAATTATTATTAATGATTTATTAATTATTATTTATTAATTATTATTAATTAGTTGTTAATTATTATTAATTATTCATTAATTATTATTAATTATTTGTTAATTATTATTAATTATTTATTAATTATAATTAATTATTTATTAATTATTATTAATTACTTATTAATTATTATTAATATTTATTGATTATAATTAATATTTATTTATTATTATTAATTATTTATTAATTATTATTAATTATATATTAATTATTATTATTAAATTTTTATTAATTATTTATTAATTATTGTTAATTATTTATTAATTATTGTTAATTATTTATTAATTATTTTTAATTATTTATTAATTATTATTAATTATTTATTAATTATTATTAATTATTTATTAATTATTATTACTTAGTTGCTAATTATTATTAATTATTTATTAATTATTATTAAATATTTATTAATTATTATTAATTAATTATTATTAATTATCATTAAATTTTTATTAATTATTTGTTAATTATTAGTAATTTTATATTAAATATTATTAATTAATTATTAAATATTATTAATTAATTATTATTAATTATTAATTGAAGATTATTAATTATTCATTAAATATTATTAATTATTTATTAATTATTATTAGTTATTTATTAATTATAATTAATTATTTCTTAATTATCATTAATTATTTATTAATTATTATTAATTATTTATTAATTATTTTTTGATGATTATTAAATATTTATTAATTATTATTAATTATTATTAATTATTTATTAATTATTATTAATTATTTATTAATTATTATTAATTATTTATTAATTATTTATTAATTGTTATTAATTATTTATTAATTATTTTTAATATTTATTAATTATTATTAATATTTTTTTAATTATTATTAATTATTTAGTAATTATTATTAATTATTTATTAATTATTATTAATTATTCATTAATTATTATTAATTAATTATTATAAATTATCGTTGAATTTTTATTAATTATTTGTTAAGTATTAATAATTATTTATTAAATATTACTAATTAATTATTAATTAATATTAATTATTTATTAATTATTATTAATTATATATTAATTATTATTATTCAATTTTTATTAATTATTTATTTATTATTGTTAATTATTTATTAATTATTATTAATTATTGATTAATTATTAGTAATTATTTATTAATTATTATTAATTATTTATTAATTGTTATTAATTATTTATTAATTATTATTAATTAATTATTATTAATTATCATTAAATTTTTATTTATTATTTGTTAATTATTAGTAATTATATATTAAATATTATTAATTAATTATTACTAATTATTTATTAAATATTATTAATTATTTATTAATTATTATTAATTATTTATTAATTATTATTAATTATTTCTTACTTATCATTAATTTTTTTTTTTTTTTGTACGAGGGTTGGTGGAAAACTCGAAAGTCACCAAGAGGAACTGCACGTACTTCCTCAAGGTAGTGTTGGACTCTGACCAACTAAAACCACCCCCCTTTTAAAACCAAACTTTAGGATGGAACCTTTAATACGAATGTACAGTTTGGTTTTTGGGATGGGGATGTGGGAAGGATAATTGGGGAAATTGGTATTGGGAAGTCTGGATTAGGGGGGATAGATAGGAAAATTTGGAGGGGCATTTTGAAGTAAGATGTTAATGTTCTTCTTAAACTTAAGTAAATCGTACACATATAAATTACCAACCTTAGGGAACACATGTGATGGTATATGATTCCACAAACGGGACGTGCGCATGACAAACGAATTTCCATAAGCTGTATTTCGCCATCTTGATAACTCAACATGGTAGGGATGAGCATCTGTTGCCCTCTTTGTTTCTCGTTGGAAAACTTTGAGTGGAGGCATTAATTATTTAATTTCTTTAGAACAAGTGTTAATCCCTACGAGATAAATATAAAACAAGATCAGTGACCCAACTGTGCGACGATGGCTGAGTGAAGTGAGCATAGAAGTTACACTGGGGTCGTTAGTCAATCGAATAGCTCTGTTTTGCACATTATCTAAATAACCCAGTGCTGTTTGAGGCCCTGCAGCCTAAATGTGTGCATTATACTCCTTTTTTGGCCTAATGCACGTTTTATAGATATTGAGAAGATCAGATGCGGAAAAGTAAGTTTTGCAGCGATACAAGAAACCCAAACATTAGCTGCATCCTTAGCTATACCAAAAATATGTTTTGACCAAGTCAATTTCTGGTTCAACCCGACGCCCAGCATGTTTAAATCCGTTGAATGCTGCAAAACTTCTCCCTGAAATAGTAGGTTAAGAACGGTAGTGGCTATTTTCCGCGAGATCAGACAGCATTGTGTTTTTTTGGTGTTGAACACAACTCTATTGCCTTCACCCCATTTTTGAATTTTTGCTAAATCGTTATTTAGCTCACTAATAGTGAAATTGTTTGCTGTTGTATTAATCTGGTGATTAATGTTACAGCGGCTATGAAATTCATAGGAAGCTACAAGGGTGCTGTCATCTGCGAAACTATGGATCGGATTGGAGGTTAATGAGAGTAGGTCATTGATAAATATTAAGAAGAGAGTTGGGGATAAAACTGATCCCTGGGGGACACCAGCATTTATTTTGAATTTGTCAGATGAATATCCATCGACCAGTACACGAATCGTGCGATTCGAAAGGAAATCTCCAATCCATTTTAGAAAGACCCTACCTAAACCTAATGCTTTGCACTTTGCCAATAGAGCATCGTGCCAAACTCGATCGAAAGCCTTAGAAATATCAAGAGCCACAACATCAGACTCAGCAGATTGATGAAGGTTGATGTTTAACTTCTCACAAAGGTAAGTCATAAGATCACCGGTTGAACGACGATCTCTGAACCCGTATTGACGATCATGAAGCAAACCTTTGTGATCCAGGTATTTCAGAAGTTTTTGGTTCACTCTTTTCTCCATTACCTTGGAGAGGACCGAAGTTATAGCAATAGGGCGGTAGTTGGAGGAACGCTTTTATTACCTTTTTTGGGAATTGGGAAAACATGTGCAACCTTCCATTGGGTAGGATGAATACCCGAAGTGAAGGAGAGGTAGAAAGGTTGCGTAGAGGTTTTGAAATAGTGGAGTAGGTATTTTTAAGCACCATGGTGGTTATACCATCTGGACCGGCTGACTTATTTGTATCAAGATTCTTTAAGATTTTCATCACTGCCAGCGTCCTAAAGTAAATTTTACCGAAGGAGCAGCCAGCTCCTGGAACAGAAGGTGGCATCTGAGCTGACCGTGACAGTGTCGAATTGAAGGCGAACTCCCTGCCAAATAAGTTCGCCTTCTCTTTAGAATCTGATACAGTTCTGTTATTTTTATCAATAAGTGGTGGAAAGGAAGACCCTCTAACGTCTTTCTTTAGACTTTTGGCAAATAACCAAAAAGATTTGCTATTCTTAGGCATGTGGATTATTTTACGTTTCAACTTTTGATTGAACAAGAATTTTTGCTTATTGATAACTCTCTTCCATCTGTTTCTCACCGCTATATAGCTGGCCCTGTGAGCCTAATAATTAATAATTTATTAATTATTATTAATTAGTTGTTAATTATTATTAATTATTTATTAATTATTATTAATTATTTATTAATTATTATTAATTAGTTGTTAATTATTATTAATTATTTATTAATTATTATTAATTATTTATTAATTATCATTAAATTTTTATTAAATATTTGTTAATTATTAGTAATTATATATTAAATATTATTAATGAATTATTAATTATTATTAATTATTTTTTAAATATTATTAATTATTTATTAAATATTATTAATTATTTATTAATTATTATTAATTATTTATTAATTATAATTAATTATTTCTTAATTATCATTAATTATTTATTAATTATTATTAATTATTTATTAATTAATTATTATTAATTACTTATTAATTATTATTAATATTTATTGATTATTATTAATATTTATTAATTATTATTAATTATTTATTAATTATTATTAATTATATATTAATTATTATTATTAAATTTTTAATAATTATTTTTAATTGTTAATTATTCATTAATTATTAATTATATATTAATTATTATTAATTAGTTGCTAATTATTATTAATTATTTATTAATTATTATTAATTATTTATTAATTATTATTAATTATTCATTAATTTTTTTAATTATTTATTAATTATTTTTAATATTTATTAATTATTATTAATTATTTTTTAGTTATTATTAATTATTTATTAATTGTTATTAATTAGTTGTTAATTATTATTAATTATCATTAAAATTTTATTAATTATTTGTTAATTATTAGTAATTATATATTAAATATTATTACTTAATTATTAATTATTATTAATTATTTATTTAATATTATTAATTATTTATTAATTATTAATTATTATTAATTATTTATTAATTATAATTAATTATTTCTTAATTATCAATAATTATTTATTAATTATTATTAATTATTAATTATTTATTATTAATTATTTTTTAATTATCATTAAATATTTATTAATTATTATTATTAATTATTATTTATTATTTTTTAATTATTATTAATTATTTATTATTAATTATTTATTAATTATTTTTAATATTTATTAATTATTATTAATTATTTTTTAATTATTATTAATTATTTGGTAATTATTATTAATTATTATTAATTATTTATTAATAATTATTAATTATTTTTTAATTATTATTAATTATATTTTAATTATTATTAATTATTACTAATTATTTATTATTAATTATTTATTAATTATTATTAATTACTTATTAATTATTATTAAATATTTATTAATTATTATTAATTAATTATTAATTATTATTAATTATTTATTAATTTTTATTAATTATTTATTAATTATTATTCATTAATTATTTATTAATTATTAATTATTAGTTATTATTAATTTTTATTAATTATTATTAATTATTTATTAATTATTATTAATTATTTATTAATTATTATTAATTATTATTAATTATTTATTAATTAATACGGGAATATATATAATATATATAAAATTAAAATTTTGCTTATACATATTAAAATTACTAAAAATGTTGACATTTACATTTAGAATCAATTAAATATTGAAATAAATTATAAAATCTGTTTATTTTATCATTTAAAAAAGTTTAAATTAAATTTTATTCTTAAAAAAATTTTGAAAATACATTTTTTACTGGTTTACAATTTAATTCAATTTTTAAAATAAAAAAATACAAACCATTTTTCATATTATTACATACAATTAAAGCGACGAATTTTTATTAGAATAATTACGAATACTCATTCCAATACGCTTGGGCCTTATTGGGTGCTTCCATAGTTATATTCCCGTCGTGATTATATTTGCAGGTGCTCCCAGGTACTATGCTCTTTAGCTGTGTGTCCACCACAAATATATTAAAATCGCGCATTACTTTGTTTGGCGATTGAGGCTCTATGATCAAGAATTTCTTCTTTGCCCTTTGGGGCTCTCCCCTAGCGTCGGAAAAGGTGTGCTCATTCTTTTCGTTCTCGGTCGGGGCCATCACTATCCGTACCGACCACGCTCGCTCTGATTTTACTTTCTCGCTTGCCGCAAATTCTAGTTGAGCCGGTATTGGAATGCTCTTACTTATCGCTAAATCAAAAATGAATAGAATTTATTTATTTGTATATAATATTAGAAACAAAAAGTTTGTATTTGTGTTGTTTATTTATTTATTTTTTTTATATATATATATATTTTTTTTTTTAATTAAATATTTATATTAATAATATATTATGTTTTTTGTTATTTATTTTTAATTGTTTATTGATAGGAGTGAGCCACCTATATAAAAAAGACTAAAAAGCCCCCTTTATATTATTTCCTCATGGCCTGATTTTACCAGGCCTGGGGAAAACTACTTGGTCACTTTATTTATTTAACAAGGAGAAAAAAGTCAAGTCTTTTGAGTCCACTTTATAATCTGAGCACAATTTATATTTTGAGAATTTTTGGTTAGTTTTTAGAATAAATTGGGCATTGAAACACTTTTTTTATTAATTTTTAAAATGTTTTTGAATTTTCGAGATTATATTTGGTTCTTTTATGGCACTAATTTAACAGATTTAAGCACTTTGTGTTTTTTTGTGCAGTGCTGCTAAAAAATTTGGCACTTTTTCGTACACAAAGAATTGGTACCCCATTTTGTGTTTTTTTTATATAGTATTCTAGTTTCTAAATGAGTTTGATTTCAAGAAATAATAAATGTTTTTTCTGTTGTTGAAAGTATTTGTAATCACTTTCAGAATATATAGAATGTACCACTAGGATTGGTAAAAGATAATCGAAAGTTTTGTTCAAATAAGAATTTCCGGTAAATGTATATTTGAATTTGTCAAAACAGACCGCCATACTTACCTAATACTTATATATTATATTCACATTCATTCTTTACATAAAACAGAACTTACATAAAACAAAACTTACACAAAACAGGAAAAAGCAAAAAAGAAACATAACAAAACAAAAAATATGCAGATAAAAACTTAACATTATATGTATATTGACAAAATCCAATATAATAGCTTCTATCTGCAGCAATTTCCCTTTAAATATCTTATCTATATTTTATTTATATTTACTTTTCTTTTGTTACATGTATGTACTATGTAGGTAGTACATAGAAATAAAAAAACGCAGTTTTTTTTTTTGAGAAGTCCTCTTTGAAGAGTCCTTCTCATCCAGGTAGTTGTGGCGAAGTGGTGTTTTTTAGGAATTTTATTCTTAAGTGTTTCGGATAGTGACTAATAGTGACTGTAAGAATTTTTTGATAGTGTTTCTCAACCTCACTGGAGTCTCCTTCTCCTCATAAAATTAAATCTTTCAGTTGGAATTTTAACTATAATAAAAAAGTGAAAAGTAAATATAGTGGGTGGACAATTATTTGTGTACTGAAAAGTGCCAATTAAATTGACCATATTGCACAAAACAGACAAAGTGTTTAATTCTGGCCTATACAGGGTATATAAGGTCATAATATCAGACAAAAAACTAAAGTAGAAAGTGAATAATATATCAAAAGTGGAAGAGATTATTAAAAACTAAAATTAAATTAAAAAATTAAAAAACAGTGGCTTTCAGTATAAACATAAAGTGTGCTCAAAATATAAGGTCGCCTAAAATCCATTCTCTCGTGCACTAATTATAAATGGAATAAAATAGGATTGCCCATGTTCAGGCAAAACAAGGCCATGAGGAAATAAAATAAAGGTGGTTTACTAGTGGTTTTTTATAAAAGCGGCTCACACACGTCAAAAACTGAACAATCTTAAAAAAATATAAATTAGAATAAAAAAATAAAAAAGAGAAATTTTAAAAAATATCAACAATAGTAAATAAAAACCAAAAATATACAATAATTAAAACAAATAAAACCAAAATATATATAAAAACTCAAAAATAATAACAAATTAAAAAAAAAAAAACAATATATTGCGATTTTTTGCATTCTTAACACTTTTGTTAAACAAAATTTCTATCTCTTCCTTTTCGTTGTAGAGTAAAACTTGAGTACACCAATACCGCCTCCGGCCCGTAATTGTATCCGGCCAATATAAACAAGGAAAAAACTTGACAACGCAGTGGAAAAAGGAAACTCTTGTTACCTCGCTTAGGGTAACAAGCAAATGGAAGTTGGGATAGCGCCAACGAACATGGCTTCCATAGGGGGCTCAAACGCGTTTGTGCTGCTGGATCCCGGTCCAGCTGCGCCTAAAAGAGCAAGGGGGAAAAGAAGCAACATCGCGTTCCCAGCAATTGGCGAAAACAAGAATGACAGCGAGAAGAAAGTCCTGCTAATCAAACCCCAGACCGCCAACAAGGTGATGAGGGACTTCAATATCTTTGTCATCGACAAGCAACTAAGAGCCATCGTGCCAGTTACGTATTCGTCTGATAATCCACCTGTTGAAAATAGAACAACGTCAGCAATACCTGCTATTATCCAAATAAATTCCACTCCCACAAAAATAACAGACGCTAAATTTGCATTTCCTGTTATTGCCAAATAATAGAATTTATTATTTGCAATAACTTAAAATATATATATCAGATTTCAATCTAATTACATTTAAATTATTAACCAATAATTTAAATATAAAGTTAATATCATATTTTGTCTGGAATAATAAAATTACTTCTTATTAAATTGATTATGAAATAATTAAAATACAGTTTCCCACAATAAATATTATTGCTCGAATTACACCAAAAAGTTAAATTTGTTTTTGTAATTAAATTATTATAAAATTATTAAATGATCATATTACAAGAGTAATGTTTATTTATTTATTTATTTATTTATTTATCTCTCTAAAAGAGCTTACAGCTCATACAGAGTATATACAGTTTTTTATGTTCAAAATAAGTTGTATAATCAAAATAATGCGTTTGTATAATAATTTTAATAATAAGTTTCTCACGTCCAAATTAGCTGAACTAACATAATTTATAATATAAATAGGACGACAATTAGAATAAGACATGAGTTGTTAAATTGTAAATTGTTAATCAAGACATGAGTTGTTAAATTGTAAATTGTTAATCAAGACCTGACATGGTCAACTATAATAAAACATACTAAATTGTTTGTGTTAATAAAATATTGTATTTGTCCCGTAAATTTCAATATAAAAATAAAGTTCGTAAGAAATAATAAATAAAGTTAAAAAACGGTAGTTTTATTTTTTTTAAGAATATCGTAGTTCAACTATAAAACTGGCGCAGTCGATAGGATAACTCAAATTAAGAACTATCTAAATATTTTTCGTGAAACATGACTTTCTCTTCGCATTCCTTAAGTGAGTCTGCTTGAGGCACGAAAAATATTCAAAGAGTTATCTAGTGATACGAATCGCATAATAAAATCGGTCAATAACAAAATAAAATAATAAAAGTGTTTTTCATAAACGGCAACATAGAATTTTACAAATTAATTCGTAGAAACAAGTTAAGGAAAACCACAAAAACTCAAAGGATGAGCCTTATGAACAAATTCGACAAAAATAGAGATTTAGAACAAGACAATATGGAACAACAATATCAAGACCAACTAGTAACACAACAACTTCAACTACAACAACAACAAATACAAGAGCTCTTGGAGACAATTGGAAATCTTCTGGCAGCACAAAACAGAACTCCAGTCGCAGTTCCAGCCCCAGTACAAATAAATTAAACTTCAATGGAGGCAATACACCGTAACATAAAATTCATGTCTACATTAACCGGTAAAGGAGATGTCAGCATTAACTCTTTCATCAGCAGTGTAGAGTATCAACTATTACTTACTAACAGTAAGCAGCATCGAACATAGACAGGCCATAACTAGGGCAATATTTTTCAAAAAAATCCAAGGCGAAGCTAAAAATTGCATAATAAACCTTCCGGATCCATCAAATTGGGAATAAATCAAGACAATTCTGAAACTAAGATACAAACCAGAAGTGGAACCCTGTGAAATCTACAAAATGATACCAAACTTAAAAGCAAATTCGGTAAGTGAATTATCTATTATTGTACAAAATATTAAATATAAGTCTGACGAAATACAAGTGTATTACAAAGATCAAGATTATATAGATTTAAGTAACGTTGATAGTTTGTTAATAAATACTATAAAAGAAATGACACAGGGAATTTTGTTAGAAAAAATTTATAATGAAAAAGAGTTAGGAACTATTATTGCTATAATGAGGCATCGTAGGTACGAAGACTCATGTATTAGGAAAAAATACAATAAAATGAGTCATAACCAAAAAGGTTTTAATCAAAGTAAAATTTTTCGATATAACTCTACGGCCTATAATAATGAACTTTCTAAGAAGTTTTCAAATAACAGTAATAAGGCAAATAGTTACTTAGATAATTACAGAATAGGGCAAAATAAATATTCAAGTAATAATAATAATAATTACTCTGGGCAATTCCGCCGTGGTCACCAATGGTCAGGAAACTTTAGGAACAATCCCGGCAAAAACCGCCAACAACAGGATTACCCTAGACAAGGACCGGGTGAGCCGATGGAAATCGAGAACATCCAACGAAGGTCGGGCAATCGTAGGAAAAATCCGGGCCAAGATCGCCAGCAACAGGATTATCCTGAGGAAGAGCCGACTAATACCGAAGAGGACCAAAATATACAAGTTAGGAAAAATAATTTAAATATAAATAAAACTAATGACCATAAAACTTCCGATAGCCATCTAGATTTTTTTACAAATTAGCCTCGGAGTTACCCATTATTAAAATCACAATTGAAAATAGGAATTTTTTAGCCTTAATTGATTCAAGATCAAGCTTTAGTATAATCGATGATAGAATAAAAGGATTTAAAAAAGTTAAAATCGAACCCGTATATTATTCAACTATCAATAAAAAGGATAGTATTAATTTCGAAGTTCATACAAGAACGCCAATAGAATTTAAAATGCCACCAAATGCATTAACTAGGTGGAAAGTAAAAAATTTACCGAACAGAAAATATCACATGATAATAGGTTCTGATTTATTAAATAATTTATAATATAATAGATTTTGAAAAAAAAAATTATAAACATTAACGAACAAGAGATAAAATTTGAAAATTCTCCATATAATTTTAAAGAAATTTGTACGTTAGAAGCAATAGATCCAAGAATGAAATTATTACAAATGGATCATCTCAATCTGAACGAACGATCAGAAATAGAAAAATTGGTTAAAAGGTTTGCCAAATTATTTTTTAAAGAGGGGGATATACTGACACATACGACAGAAGTAAAACATGAAATAGTGACAACAACTGATCAAGCTATTAACTCGAAATTATATAGATATCCACCAAAACATGAAGAAGAGGTAAGAAGACAAATAGCAGAAATGGAAACACAAGGAATAATTGGAAAAAGTAACTCTCGATATTCTAGTCCCTTAATAGTAGTACCGAAAAAGACAGACAACTCAGGACAGAAAAAATTTAGGATTGTAATAGATTATAGAAGATTAAACGAAGTAACGGTAGACGATAAATTCCCTCTACCAAATATTGACTCAATACTGGATAAATTAGGTAAGGCTCAGTATTTCACAACATTAGATCTGGCAAAGGGTTATCATCAAATATCTATAAAAGAAGAAGACAAAGAAAAGACAGCATTTGTGACGCCACATGGCTTGTATGAATTCAATAGGATGAATTCAATGAGATGTTTGGGCTTAAGAACGCCCCAGCGACGTTTCAGCGCCTAATGAATAATATCCTAAGGGATTATATTAACAGGGTATGTGTAGTGTATCTGGACGATATACTTATATTCAGTACCTCACTCGAAGAGCATATTAGGGCAATACAAAATATTTTTAAAATTTTGGAAGACAAAAATCAAAAAATTCAAATAGACAAATGTAACTTTATGAGAAGAGAAACGGAATTTTTAGGACATATCCTAACAAAGGATGGACTAAAACCTAACCCAAATAAAATTAAAATTATTCAAGACTTACCACTATCTAAAACTGAAAGACAAATTAAAAGTTTCCTAGAATTAACTGGCTATTATCGTAAATTTGTGAAAGATTACGCGAAAATCGCACAACCTATAACAAAATATTTAAGAAAAAACACTAAAATTAACATAAATGATCCTAACTATATTACAGCATTCGAGAAGTTAAAATCAGTAATAATAAGCCATCCGGTAATAAAATACCCAAACTTTGATAGACCGTTTACCCTAACAACTGATGCATCAAATTATGCTATCGGTGCAGTCCTGTCACAAGAGGGACACCCAGTTTGTTTCGCGTCGCGAACTCTAAATAATCACGAACGAAATTACTCAGCAACAGATAAAGAGTTTCTCGCAATTATGTGGTCGGTGAACTACTTTCGAGCATACTTTTACGGTAACAAATTTAAAATATTAACGGACCATCAGCCTATTAAATATTTACATGCAAAATACAAAGGAAAAGATCTATCTAGACACCAAAGGTGGTTGCTAAAATTAGATGAATACCAATTCGAAATAGAATATCTAAAAGGAAAAGAAAACCGCGTAGCTGACTTTTTAAGCAGAATTGAAAATAGAAACGAAAAAATTAATGAAGAAAATGAGAAAGAATCGATAGAATCGATAAATATACTAAACATCGAGGATGATGTTACGATGGCAACAGTACACTCCGCGGAAGAGGAACTGCTAGACCATATTAATATTAAAGAAGGAATAGTCAACATATATAAAACACAAATCATTCTTACAAATAATAAAATGTTAGAAATAGAAAATATCTTAGGTAGAAGAATAATTTACATAGCAGAATATGACTTTGATAATTTAAATGATATTTTAAGAAGATACATTAAAAAGAGTATAACCGGTATATACTCAGAGTTATCAGATCATAAATATAATATTGTACAAAATAAAATTATTGAGCTATTTTCAAACGATAAAAGTATTAAATTTATTAAATGTTCCTATAGAGCACAGGAAATAGGAACTGAAGTAGAAATAGTTAAGCAAATTTCATTATACCATGTTAAAGAAAGTTACCACTCGGGTATCCATGTCATAAATCAATGTGAAATCTGCCAACAGGTCAAATATGATAGAAGACCTATTAGACCTAAGTATAGTATAACTGAAACACCTAGTGATATAAATCAAATTATTTACGTTGATACTTATGTGATAATGAAATGCGCATATTTAACAATAATCGACCTAAATTTGGATCTGCATATTATTTACCGGATAGGAATCAATTAACTATAGTAGAAACGTTAGAAAAACATTTTGCAAGGATGGGTAAACCTAATAAAATTATAGCGGATAACGAACTTAATGCACTGCAAATAAAGAACTACTTACAGGAAGAAAATATAGCATTACATTTGACTAAACCAAATAGTCATACTGGAAACGGGGATGTTGAACGTTTTCATAATTCTCTAGCTGAGAAATTTAGAATTTTAAAACAGACTGAAAAGGGTTTATCATGTAGGCAAATAATTCAAAGAGCTGTTAGAAATTATAATGAAAGATTCCATTCAAGCTTAAAAGATGTACCAACAAATGTACCGAATAGGATTTCAAATTACAAAAAAATTAAGAAAACAATTATGAAAAATAAGTTAAGTAAAATAGAAAAATGAATAAAAAACGTGAAGATTATACCGAAAGTAGGTCGACAGGTTTTGTTAAAAACTATAAAGTAATCAGGCACAAAGAGCAGCCTAAATATAAAAAATTAAATTTAGATAGAGTACATGTAAAGAATATTAAAAGACCATTAAAATTTTCAGATACTGATCATACTGACGATACTGACAATAACAGTCCAAAAAGTAACCGCTAACTTATTAGAAATAAACAACATAAATTCAGATACAGGGTTTGCAAAAATCCACCTAAATAAAGAAGAATTAGTTACGCAAACAGATACTATAATACATATTATTCATCCAAACGAAATCTTGGACTTATTACAAAACAAATCAAATAAAAACAATTATAGAAAATGATAGGAAAATAATTACAAATCATGTTAACATAATAGAAGACTCTCTTAGCCAACAAAATTTATATCTAGATTTACTTTTAAAACTTCAATATATAAAAGAAAAAATCAATACAATACAATACAATTTAACTTCTATTAGACATGGTATTATACATCCAAATATATTAACAGAAGAAGAAATAGAAGAGTATTAGATAGATTTTTACAAATCACAGTATCTTAAATTAGGCTTAGCACAATTCAAAAAAAGCTCATTATTAATGGCAATTAAAATACCAAGAAAAATTAAATCAATACAATTAGAAATGCTATAGTTCCTATTTCAAATAAAGAAAATAAAGAAATAGACTTTATAAATGAAATCATATTTACATTTAATAATAAAACTTATAAATATGAAAAACTAAAAACTTTAAATGATTAAATTTAAGTAAGCATTGTATATTTAAAAACAACTGTCAATTATTAAAAAATACATTAACAGAAATTATAAATATAGACAAAGAAACAATTTTTTGAAACAATTAAAAACGCTAATAAATTAAAGATAAATCAAACATGTGACAATAGAAATATAGTTATATCAGACAATGTGCTGATTCACTTTAACAATTGTACACTTAGGATAATGGATCATTATTTTTCAAATGTAAAACAAGTATTTCAAGAAAGGTTCTATTATCCATTAAACCAAACATATAATTTTAAAAATAAGATAACATTTGATGAAATCGTATTAGAAAATGAAAAAAAAAACGCTAAATTTGCATTTCCTGTTATTGCCAAATAATAGAATTTATTATTTGTAATAACTTAAAATATATATATCAGATTTCAATCTAATTACATTTAAATTATTAACCAATAATTTAAATATAAAGTTAATATCATATTTTGTCTGGAATAATAAAATTACTTCTTATTAAATTGATTATGAAATAATTAAAATACAGTTTCCCACAATAAATATTATTGCTCGAATTACACCAAAAAGTTAAATTTGTTTTTGTAATTAAATTATTATAAAATTATTAAATAATCTTATTACAAACGTAATGTTCAAAATAAGTTGTATAATCAAAATAATTCGTTTGTATAATAATTTTAATAATAAGTTTCTCACGTCCAAAATAGCTGAACTAACATAATTTATAACATAAATAGGACGACAATTAGAATAAAACATGAGTTGTTAAATTGTAAATTGTTAATCAAGACATGAGTTGTTAAATTGTTAATCAAGACCTGACATGGTCAAGTATAATAAAACATACTAAATTGTTTGTGTTAATAAAATATTGTATTTGTCTCGTAAATTTCAATATAAAAATAAAGTTCGTAAGAAATAATAAATAAAGTTAAAAAATGGTAGTTTTATTTTTTTTAAGAATATCGTAGTTCAACTAAACTTGCCAGGTAGCTCATCCAAATATAATAGAGAAGGCAATATTATAATGGAAGCGCCCAATAAAACACAGGCTAACAAAATGATAGCAGTAAAAAGCCTTAGTACAGGACCAAACACTAAGGAGAACATTGCGGTGGAATATTTCAAATCGCTCAACCAGTCCAAGGGAATCTTTTATTCCTATGACTTGGCTGGAAAGTTCTACAGCGACGAAGAAATTATAAAAAATCTAAACGCGGACAACAAAAATGCTGAAATCCCCGAAATCTACAGGTTTCCGGCGAAGACTCCGGACAGAAATGGGAGGCCATGCAAACACAGCGGGCTAATTAGTGTGACATTCGATAGCTGCCAGCCACCAAAAGAGCTCAAGGTCGGGTTCACAATCGTACAGGTGCGTAAGAGCTACCCAAACCCAATGAAATGTACCAACTGCTAAAGGTTGAACCACAGGATGAAATAAAGACAGACCTGCGGCCCTGGCCGAAATGGATACTAACTTCAATTAGCAAGAGACAGCACACAATATAAGAACAACAACTAACACAACATGTAATGGTAGCGAAGAGAGGGAGATGTGTCATACTTCAGTGGAACATCGCAGGATTCGACGGGAACAAAGGCTTTCTGGAGTTACTGCTAAGGGAACACAAGCCCTTAGTAGTGGCACTTCAGGAAACACACCGGACCCATGAAGTAGCAGACGAAACATGGAAGCAGTACACCTGCCTTCTGGCCCCTGATAGGGAGAGCGGGGCGGAGGGGTAGGCTTCCTGATACACCGAAACCTAAGTTTCAACAGGAAAGCCGTTAGGACGACACTGAAAGCAATGGCGGTGGAGGTTGCGCTCCCGGCAATAAAAGGGAAAACCACTATATGCAACATATACAGAAAATCCGGGACAAAGAACACCAAGGAACTCCTACAAAATCTGGAGAAGCAGCTGGGTGACCAGTATATCATCCTGGAAGGCCAGAAGTGCGATGTGGGGGGACACGAACTACAATGCGGCGGGTAACGATGTGGAGGGATGGCTAGACGATAAACCGCACCTGCAAATCTTAAACGATGGCAGTCCGACGCTATTGGCCACGTGCGGCATCTTGTCTTGCATTGACCTGACTGTCGTAGTAAGAGATGTGGCCGCAACATTGATATGGGGGGCAGAAATCAGCCCAAAAAAGGGAGATCACAACCCCAGCCTGCTCAGGATCAAAGAAGAGCAAAGAAGATCAGCAGAGACAGGTATCAAATGCAGAGCCAAATACAACTACAAAGCGGCTGATTGGGCAGGGTTCGAAAGCCAAATAGAGAAAGAGCTGGCTAGACACCCAAGGTCCCCTAACACCAACAAGGAGGCAGCTTACGAAAGCACTAAGAACAGCAGCAAACAGCCACATACCAAATACCCAGCCCGGAAAAAACTACGGAGAGTCAGTATGGCACAACGGAGAAATCAAGGCTCTATCCAGGGAGAAGGACAGGCTCTGGCGCGCCTTCAAAAGGTCCGCGGGTGCCGTTTCATTTCTGGTGCTGCTAAAAAGAACGCAAACATTGCTCAGAAAAAGGATTAAGGCGGCACGCAAGGAAACCTGGGAAGAATTTGCAGACAGCATCGACGGCCAGGACATGGGTGACATGTGGGCGAAAGCCAGAAGGGTGTGAATACAACCTCTACTACAGGAGGCGGGCTTCCCGTGCTTTGAGGAGAGGCGCTGCATGCTGACCACAAAGGCGGTATTAAAAGCACTCTACAACGAAAACCACCCACTGCACGAGGTGGTTAGAAGTGCCTGGAGCGACGCCATCTCCCTACCGCCGAGCTCGAGCATAAAACAGGCGCTAGAGCTAATACAGCAAACGGGGGCACAAATCAACGCCAAAATCAGAAGTACACCACTTCACCCATCTTGGAGAGGTCTAAGAAACGTTACGTCAATACTGGCCAAAAAGAAAAAAAACGAGACCACTCCAGAAGAGTATAAGACCTGGTTTAGGGCATGGCGGAGTGGCAACAGGGCAGAGCATGAGCTATACACGGATGCATCTAAAGGCTCAGATGGAACGGGATACGCGGTGGTACAAGACGGTGTCACGGTTGCCAGCGGCAGACTAAATATCGAATCATCCTCCTTCGATCCTAGCTCCATACTGGCGGTGCTGGAGCTAGCTGAAAAGGCCCAAGAGGCCACGATTATATACACAGACAGCTTAAGTGTCATACATGCTCTCACCAACAACAATGCCAAAACACACGAGTGGATATGGGCCAGACGGGTCCTGTATAACAACCCTGAGAACATAAAGATATGCTGGTCCCAGGACATGTGGGCATAGAAGGAAATGAGTTGGCCGACCAAGCAGCAAAACAGGCGGCATCTCAAAACACATCAGCCACAGCCTCTGCCTCGCTGTTATACGCGCTCGGCAGAATGAAAAGGCACAACAATAGGCCCAAATAACCTAAAAGAAGAGAGCTGGCAGCAACTAGATCATCTGGCCAAACTGCTGTTCCCCCAGGTTAGAACATCACACGAGACTCATCTCAGTCAAAAGACCACTGGGGGTCAAGCTCACCAGGCTCAGGTTAGGCACAACGCTCGCTACACATGGCCATCTCTATAACAGAACGCCGGGGAGCCAACAGTGCCAGGCAAGACTGACCATCCAACATATTTTCAGCAACTGCAGCAGGTCAGGACCGGACATAACGCTCAGTGCACTCAAACCGGAAAGCACAAGTGACGTGGGCAAAATTATAGAGGTGTACAGGAAGCAGGGCATACGGCAGAACATATAGCAGCACTCGCAAAAGACCCAACACCGAACGAAGCGCAGCAGGGCTCGCAGCAGACAGCACGCTTTATCCCAAATTCTGAAGGAGGAAAATTCACACAATCTATACATCTAGATTGCGTGAAATTGACTCAGGCAACTACATGGCAGGCAGACTCCATTATACATACCAGGTAGGATCAAAATATCACACATCCAGCAGGAAAGACGCACAACGCTGTACCACCAGACATAAACGAAGATGCGGGGGCGGCAGCACGCAGCTCCGGTTTCTCCGAAATTGATAGTGCTCATCTCAAACACAGAAAGCAGTGAAGCCTGCGTCACTCTACTTCAGAACTCATGAACATGAGTTAGCAGAAGTGGAGTCGCGGAGGACGCTGACCCAGGCACTTACTTGGCAGGCAGACTCCATTCCATACAAGGCCCTATAGCAGGAAACATCCGCAGAAACATCCGTGGGCACATACAGATATACAAAACCTAAACAGGGCCATTTCGTCCAGCTGGGACCAGCAGTCTACATGCTGTTTTAATACGCTAGTCTTAAGTATCAAAAATTTGTTCATGCATTTTCCTAATGTTAACATTTTTAAAGTTTTAGTATTACTTTTATTTTCACCAAGCTTAAGTCAAATTTTTTCTTTTATTCTCTTTTAGTATGGTTCTTGTTTTGGAAATGGATTGTCAGTTCCATACTACTTAATTATTTTTCTTAGTTTTAATTTGGCCATGTTTGTTTTCGCGCTCTAAACCTAGTGCTGTTGTATTATAAAATGACGTAGTTGAATAAGTAAAGAATTATTGTAAAATTTGTCGTTGGCCCACATCCGCATGGAAAAGGGCCCATCACTTTGCACGGGCATTGTATGCCCCTGAAAAGGTCAATAAAATAAAAAAAAAAATAATTATTTATTAATTATTATTAATTATTTATTAATTCTTTATTAATTATTTATTAATTATTATTAATTATTTGTTAATTATTATTAATTCTTAATTAATTATTTATTAATTATTATTAATTATTTATTAATTATTATTAATTTTTTATTAATTATTATTTTATTTATTTATTAATTATTATTAATTATTTATTAATTATTATTAATTATTTATTAATTATTATTAATTATTTATTAATTATTATTAATTATTTATTAATTATTATTAATTATTATTAATTGTTTATTAATTATTATTATTAAATTTTGATTAATTATTTATTAATTATTGATAATAATTTATTAATTATTATTAATTATTTCTCAATTATTATTAATTATTTATTAATTATTATTAATTATTTGTTAATTATTATTGATTATTTATTAATTATTATTAATTATTTATTAAATATTATTATTAAATTTTAATTGTTATTTATTAATTATTGTTAATTATTATTAATTATTTATTAATTATTATTAATTATTATTAATTGTTTATTAATTATTATTAATTATTATTAATTACTTAATTATTAATTCTTTATTAATTATTATTAATTCTTTATTAATTATTATTAATTCTTTATTAATTATTATTAATTCTTTATTAATTATTTATTATGTAATTATAAATTATTATTAATTATTTTAATATTTATTAATTATTATTAGCTATTTATTAATTTTTAATAATATTTGTTAATTATTATTAATTATTTATTAATTATTATTAATTATTATTAATTATTTATTAATTATTATTAATTATTTATTAATTATTATTAATTATTATTAATTATTTATTAATTATTATTAATTATTCATTAATTATTATTAATTATTTATTAATTATTTATTAATTATTATTAATTATTTATTAATTATTACTAATTCTTAATGAATTATTTATTAATTATTATTAATTATTTATTAATTGTTATTAATTCTTTATTAATTATTATTTTATTAATTTATTAATTATTATTAATCATTTATTAATTATTATTAATTATTTAATAATTATTATTAATTATTTATTAATTATTATTAATTATTATTAATTGTTTATTAATTATTATTATTAAATTTTGATTAATTATTTATTAATTATTGATAATAATTTATTAATTATTATTAATTATTTCTCAATTATTATTAATTATTTATTAATTATTATTAATTATTTGTTAATTATTATTGATTATTTATTAATTATTATTAATTATTTATTAAATATTATTATTAAATTTTAATTGTTATTTATTAATTATTGTTAATTATTATTAATTATTTATTAATTATTATTAATTATTTATTAATTATTATTAATTATTTATTAATTATTATTAATTATTTATTAATTATTATTATTAAATTTTGATTAATTATTTATTAATTATTGTTAATAATTTATTAATTATTATTAATTATTTCTCAATTATTATTAATTATTTATTAATTATTATTAATTATTTGTTAATTATTATTGATTATTTATTAATTATTATTAATTATTTATTAAATATTATTATTAAATTTTAATTGTTATTTATTAATTATTGTTAATTATTATTAATTATTTATTAATTATTATTAATTATTATTAATTGTTTATTAATTATTATTAATTATTATTAATTACTTAATTATTAATTCTTTATTAATTATTATTAATTCTTTATTAATTATTATTAATTCTTTATTAATTATTTATTATGTAATTATAAATTATTATTAATTATTTTAATATTTATTAATTATTATTAGTTATTTATTAATTTTTAATAATATTTGTTAATTATTATTAATTATTTATTAATTATTATTAATTATTATTAATTATTTATTAATTATTATTAATTATTTATTAATTATTATTAATTATTATTAATTATTTATTAATTATTATTAATTATTCATTAATTATTATTAATTATTTATTAATTATTTATTAATTATTATTAATTATTTATTAATTATTACTAATTCTTAATGAATTATTTATTAATTATTATTAATTATTTATTAATTGTTATTAATTCTTTATTAATTATTATTTTATTAATTTATTAATTATTATTAATCATTTATTAATTATTATTAATTATTTAATAATTATTATTAATTATTTATTAATTATTACTAATTATTTATTAATTATTATTTTATTTATTTATTAATTATTATTAATTATTAATTAATTATTTATTAATTATTAATAATTATTTATTAATTATTATTAATTATTATTAATTCTTTATTAATTATTATTTTATTGATTTATTAATTATTATTTATTAATTATTAATAATATTTATTAATTATTATTAATTATTAATAATTATTGGTAATTATTTATTAATTATTATTAATTATTTGTTAATTATTATAAATTCTTTAATAATTATTTATTAAAAATT
Organism: Poecilobothrus nobilitatus; assembly: GCA_947095535.1. NCBI lineage: Eukaryota > Metazoa > Arthropoda > Insecta > Diptera > Dolichopodidae > Poecilobothrus > Poecilobothrus nobilitatus. Next base: position 158,659,511 of record OX352774.1, on the reverse strand, counting down.
ATTAATTCTTTAATAATTATTTATTAATTATTATTAATTATTTATTAATTATTATTAATTATTTATTAATTATTATTAATTATTTATTTATTAATTATTATTAATTATTTATTAATTATTATCAATTAATTATTTTTTAATTATGATTTATTAATTATTAATAATATTTATTAATTATTTTATTATTTATTATTAATTATTAATAATTATTATTAATTATTTATTAATTATTATTAATTGTTTATTAATTATTATTTTATTTATTTATTAATTATTATTAATTATTTATTAGTTATTATTAATTATTTATTAATTATTATTAATTATTATTAAGTATTTATTAATTATTATTAAGTATTATTAATTATTTATTAATTATTACTAATATTATTAATTAATTATTTATTAATTACTATTTCTTAATTATTAATAATATTTATTAATTATTTAATAATTATTATTAATTATTTATTATTAATTATTATTAATTATTTATTAACTATTATTAATTCTCATTTAATTATTTTATTTATTTAATTAATTCTTATGAATTATTTAATGATTATTATTAAAAATTTATTAATTATTATTAATTCTTTATTAATTATTATTAAATAATTATTTAAAAATTATTATTTATTAATTATTATTATTTATTTATCAATTATTTATTAATTATTATTAATTAATTATTATTTATTAATTATTATTAATTATTTATTAATTATTATTAATTATTTATTATTTATTTACTAATTAATATTAATTATTTATTAAGTACCTATTATTAATTATTTATTAATTAAGTATTATTAATAATTATTAATTATTTATTTATTATTATTAATTAATTATTTATTAATTATTATTAATTATTATTTATTAATTGTTATTTATTAATTATTATTAAGTATTTATTAATTATTATTAATTATTTATTAATTATTATTAATTATTTAATAATTATTTACTAATTATTATTATTTATTTATTAAGTAATTATTATTAATTATTTATTAATTAAGTATTATTAATTATTTATTAATTATTATTAATTATTATTAATAATTTATTATATATTATTATTAATTATTAATTATTTATTAATTATTATTAATTAATTATTTATTATTAATTATTAATTAATTATTTTTAATTAATTATTGATTAATTATTATTCATTAATTATAATTAATTATTTATTAATTATTGTTAATTAGTTATTAAATACTTATTCATTATTTTTAATTATTTATTAATTATTATTAATAATTTATTAATTATTATTAATTATTTATTAATTATTATTTTGTTTATTTATTAATTATTATTAATTGTTTATTAATTATTATTATTTAATTATTAATTATTATTAATTATTTATTAATTATTATTAATTATTTATTAATTATTATTAATTATTTATTAATTGTTTTTATTATTTATTAATTATTATTAATTATTTATTAATTATTATTAAAAATTGTTAATTATTTATTAATTATTATTACTTTATTATTATTAATTATTATTAATTATTTATTAATTATTTTTAAATACTTATTAATTATTTATTAATTGTTTTTAATATTTATTAATTATTATTAATTATTTATTAATTATTATTAATTATTTAATAATTATTATTAATTATTTATTAATTATTATTATTTCTTTATCAATTATTTATTAATTATTATTAATTAATTATTATTAATTTATTAATTATTTATAAATTATTATTAATATTTATTGATTATTATTAATATTTATTATTTATTATTAATTATTTATAAATTATTATTAATATTTAATGATTATTGTTAGTAATAAATAATTATTTATTAATTATTATTAATTATTTATTAATTATAATTAATTATCACCAACTTTTTATTAATTATTTGTTAATTTTAGTAATTATTTATTAAATATTACTAATTAATGATTAATTAATATTAATTATTTATTAAATATTATTAATTATTTATTAATTATTATTAATTACTTATTAATTATAATTAATTATTTATTAATTATCATTAATTATTTATTAATTATTATTAATTATTTATTAATTATTATTAATTATTTTTTAATTATTATTAAATATTTATTAATTATTTATTAATTATTATTAATTATTTATTATTAATTATTATTAATTATTTATTAACTATTATTAATTCTTAATTAATTATTTATAAATTATTATTAATTATTTATTAATTATTATTAATGCTTTATTAATTATTATTTTATTTATTTATTAATTATTATTAATTATTTATTAATTATTACTAATATTTTTCTAATTATTATTAATTAATTTTTTATTAATTATTATTTTTTAATTATTAATTATATTTATTAATTATTTCTTAATTACTTTTATATTACTTTTATAATAAATTATTAAATAATAACTAATAAATAATTAATAGTAATTAATAACTAATTAATAATAATAAATATTATTATTTATTTATAAATTATTACTAATTAGTTATTAATTATTATTAATTATTTATTAATTATTTTTAATATTTATTAATTATTATTAATTATTTATTAGTTATTATTAATTGTTTATTAATTTTTATTAATTATTTATTAATTATAATGAATTATTTATATTTACTGTTAATTATTTATAATTATTAATTATTATTTATTAATTATTTCTTTATTATCAATAATTATTTATTCATTATTTCATTATTATTATTAATTATTTATAATTATTGTTAATTATTTATAATTGTTAATTATTATTTATTAATGATTTCTTTATTATTATTAATTATTTATTCATTATTTCTTTATTATTATTAATTACTTATTAATTATTATTATTAGTTATTATTAATTATTTATTAATTATTATTAATTATTTATAATTATTATTAATTATTTATTAATTATTATTAATTATTTACTAATTATTAATAATTATTTATTAAATAATTATTATTAATTATTTATTATTAATTATTTAGTAATTATTATTAATTATTTAATTAGTATTATTAATTATTTATAAATAATTATTAATTAGTTATTAATTATTTTTAATATTTGTTAATTATTATTAATTATTTATTAATATTTATTAATTATTTATTAATTATTTATTAATTATTAGTAATTTTTTATTAATTATAATTAATTAATTAATTATTTATTATTTATTAATTATTATTTATTAATTATTATAAATTATTTATTAATTATTTTTAATATTTATTAATTATTATTAATTATTTACTAATTATTATTAATTATATATTAATTATTTATAAATTATTATTTATTAATTATTAATAATTATTTATTATTTATTATTAATTAGATATTAATTATTATTATTTATTATTATTAATTATTTATTAATTAATTTTAATACTTATTAATTATTATTAATTATTTATTAATAATTATAAATTATTTATTATTTATTATTTATTAATAATTATAAATTATTTATTATTTGTTATTAATTATTTATTAATTGTTATTAATTATTTATTACTTATTTATTAATTATTATTAATTATTTATTTGTTATTATTATTTATTTATTAATTGTTATTAATCATATATTAATTATTATTAATTATTTATTAATTATTATTAATTATTTATTAATTATTATTAATTATTTATTAATTATTATTAATTATTTATTAATTATTATTAATTATTAATAATATTTATTTGGTTATAATTAATTATTTATTAATTATTATTAATAATTTATTAATTATTATTAATAATTTATTAATTATTATTAATAATTTATTAATTATTATTATCTATTTATTAATTATTATTAATATTTACTAATTTTTATTAATTATTTATTAATTATTATTAATTATTTATTAATTATTATTAATTATTTATTAATTATTATTAAATATTTAAAAAATATTATTAATTATTTATCAATTAGTTTTAATATTTATTTATTATTATTAATTATTTATTAATTATTATTAATTATTTATTAATTATTATTAATTATTTTTTAATTATTATTAATTATTTATAATTAATATTAATTATTTATTAATTATTTATAATTAATATTAATTATTTAATAATTATTATTAATTATTTATTAATTATTTATTAATTATTTGTTAAATAATTATTAAATATTATTAATTATTAATTATTAATAATTATTATTAATAAATTATTTATTAATAATTATTTATTATTTATTATTAATTATTTATTAATATTTATTAATTAGTTATTAATTATTATTAATTATTTATTAATTATTATTAATTAATTATTATTAATTAATTATTAATATTATTTATTAATTATTAATAATTATTATTAATTATTTATTAATTTTTATTAATTAGTTATTTAATATTTACTAATTATTATTAATTATTAATTATTATTTATTAATTATTAATTATTATTAATTATTTAATAATTATTATTAATATTTATTAATTATTTTTAATTATAAATAATATTTATTAATTATCATTAATTATTATTAATTATTTATTAATTATTATCAATCATTAATTATTTTATTAATTATTTATTAAGTATTATTAATTATTATTATTTATTTATATTTATTATTAATTATTTATTACTTATTATTTATTAATTATTTACTAATTATTATTAATTATTTATTAATTAATTATTATTAATTATTTTTTAATTAATTATTATTAATTATTTATTAGTTAATTATTATTAATTATTATTAATTATTTATTAATTATTATTAATTATTATTAATTATTTATTATATATTATTATTAATTATTAATTATATATTAATTATTATTAATTAATTATTTATTATTTATTATTAATTATTAATTAATTATTTTTAATTAATTATTGATTAATTATTATTCATTAATTATAATTAATTATTTATTAATTACTGTTAATTATTTATTAATTATTTATTCATTATTTTTAATTATTTATTAATTATTATTAATAATTTATTAATTATTATTAGCTATTTATTAATTATTTTTAATATTTAATTTAATATTTTTTATTTATTATTATTAATTATTTATTAATTATTATTTTGTTTATTTATTAATTATTATTAATTATTTATTAATTATTATTATTTAATTATTAATTATTATTAATTATTTATTAATTATTATTAATTATTTATTAATTGTTTTTATTATTTATTAATTATTATTAATTATTTATTAATTATAATTGAATATTTATTAATTATTTATTAATTATTATTACTTTATTATTATTAATTATTATTACTTATTTATTAATTATTATTAATTCTTTATTAATTATTATTTTGTTTATTTATTAATTATTATTAATTATTTATTAATTATTATTAAATATTTATTAATTGTTTTTAATATTTATTAATTATTATTAATTATTTATTAATTATTATTAATTATTTAATAATTATTATTAATTATTTATTAATTACTATTATTTCTTTATCAATTATTTATTAATTATTATTAATTAATTATTATTAATTTATTAATTATTTATAAATTATTATTAATATTTATTGATTATTATAAATATTTATTAATTATTATTAAATATTTATAAATTATTATTAATATTTAATGATTATTGTTAATAATTAATAATTATTTATTAATTATTATTAATTATTTATTAATTATAATTAATTATCACCAAATTTTTATTAATTATTTGTTAATTTTAGTAATTATTTATTAAATATTACTAATTAATGATTAATTAATATTAATTATTTATTAAATATTATTAATTATTTATTAATTATAATTAAATATTTATTAATTATCATTAATTATTTATTAATTAATATTAATTATTTATTAATTATTATTAATTATTTTTAATTATTATTAAATATTTATTAATTATTTATTAATTATTATTAATTATTTATTATTATTAATTATTTATTAACTATTATTAATTCTTAATTAATTATTTATTAATTATTATTAATTATTTATTAATTATTATTAATGCTTTATTAATATTATTTTATTTATTTATTAATTATTATTAATTATTTATTAATTATTACTAATTTTTTTCTAATTATTATTAATTAATTTTTAATTAATTATTATTTCTTAATTATTAATAATATTTATTAATTATTTCTTAATTACTTTTATATTACTTTTATAATAAATTATTAAATAATAACTAATAAATAATTAATAGTAATTAATAACTAATTAATAATAATAAATATTATTATTTATTTATAAATTATTACTAATTAGTTATTAATTATTATTAATTATTTATTAATTATTTTTCATATTTATTAATTATTATTAATTATTTATTAGTTATTATTAATTATTTATTAATTTTTATTAATTATTTATTAATTATTATTAATTATTAAAATTATAGTTAATTTATTATAATTATTGTTAATTATTTATAATTATTAATTATCATTTATTAATTATTTCTTTATTATCAATAATTATTTATTCATTATTTCATTATTATTATTAATTATTTATAATTATTGTTAATTATTTATATTTGTTAATTATTATTTATTAATGATTTCTTTATTATTAATAATTATTTATTCATTATTTCTTTATTATTATTAATTACTTATTAATTATTATTATTAATTATTATTAATTATTTATTAATTATTATTAATTATTTATTAATTATTATTAATTATTTATAATTATTATTAATTATTTATTATTTATTATTAATTACTTACTAATTATTAATAATTATTTATTAAATAATTATTATTAATTATTTATTGTTAATTAATTAGTAATTATTATTAATTATTTAATTAGTATTTATTAATTATTTTTAATATTTGTTAATTATTATTAATTATTTATTAATATTTATTAATTATTTATTAATTATTATTAATTTTTTATTAATTATAATTAATTAATTAATTATTTATTAATTATTATTTATTAATTATTATAAATTATTTATTAATTATTTTTAATATTTATTAATTATTATTAATTATTTACTAATTATTATTAATTATTTGTTAATTATTTGTAAATAATTATTTATTAATTATTATTAATTATTTTTTAATAGTTATTAATTAGTTAGTAATTATTATTAATTATTTATTGATTATTATTAATAATTTATTCATTATTATTAATTAATTATTATTAATTAATTATTAATAATATTTATTAATTATTAATAATTATTATTAATTATTTATTAATTTTTATTAATTTGTTATTTAATATTTACTAATTATTATTAATTATTTATTAATTAATTATTATTATTTATTATTAATTATTATTAATTATTTATTAATTATTATTAAAATTTATTAATTATTATTAATTATAAATAATATTTATTAATTATCATTAATTATTTATTAATTATTATCAATCATTAATTATTTTATTAATTATTTATTAAGTATTATTAATTATTATTATTTATTTATATTTATTATTAATTATTTATTACTTATTATTTATTATTTATTAATTATTTACTAATTATTATTAATTATTTATTAATTAATTATTATTAATTATTTATTAATTAATTATTATTAATTATTTATAACTTAATTATTATTAATTATTATTAATTATTTATTAATTGTTATTAATATTTATTAACGATTTTTAATTATAAATAATATTTATTAATAATCATTAATTATTATTAATTATTTATTAATTATTATTAATTATTTATTAATTATTTTTAATTATTTATTAATTATTAATTATCTATTATTAATTATTTATTAATTACTATTTATTAATTATTATTAATTATTTATTAATTAATATTAATTAGTTATTAATTATTATTAATTATTTATTAATTATTATTAATAATTTATTAAATATTATTAATTAATTATTATTATTTAAGTATTTATTAATTATTATTTATTAATTATTATTATTTATTTATAAATTATTATTAATTAGTTATTAATTATTATTAATTATTTATTAATTATTTTTAATATTTATTAATTATTATTAATTATTTATTAGTTATTATTAATTATTTATTAATTTTTATTAATTATTTATTAATTATTATTAATTATTTATAATTATTGTTAATTATTTATAATTGTTAATTATTATTTATTAAATATTTCTTTATTATCAATAATTATTTATTCATTATTTCATTATTATTATTATTTATTTATTAATTATTATTAATTATTTATTAATTATTTTCAATTATTTATCAATTATTATTAATTATTTATGATTATTATTAATTATTTATTAATTATTATTAATATTTACTAATTTTTATTAATTATTTATTAATTAATAATTATTAATTATTTAATAATTATTAATAATATAAGCTAATTAATATTAATTATTAATAGTATTTATTAATTATTATTAATTATTTATTAATTATTATTAATTATTTATTATTAATTATTATTTATTTGGTAATTATTATTAATTATTTATTAAGTATTATAAATTATTATTAATTATTAATTATTTATTAATTATTTTTAATATTTGTTAATTATTATTGATTATTTATCAATTATTTATTAATTATTTATTAATTATTATTAATATTTTTTAATTATAATTAATTAATTAATTATTTTTTAATTATTATTTATTAAATATTATTAATTATTTATTTATTATTATTAATTATTTATTAATTATTATTAATTATTTTTTAATTATTATTAATTATTTTTTAATTATTATTATATATTTATTAATTAGTATTAATTATTTATAATTATTATTAATTATTTATTAATTATTATTAATTATTTATTAATTATTATTAATTATTTATTAATTATTATTAATTATTTATTAAATATTTATTAATTATTATTAATTAATTATTTGTAATTAATTATTTATTAATTATTATTAATTAATTGTTTGCTAATTATTATTTATTAATTATTATTAATTATTTGTTAATTATTATGAATTATTCATTAATTATTATTAATTATTTATTAATTATTTACTAATTAATATTAATTATTTATTAAGTAGCTATTATTAATTATTTATTAATTAAGTATTATTAATTATTATTAATTATTTATTTATTAATATTAATTAATTATTTATTAATTATTATTAATTATTATTTATTAATTGTTATTTATTAATTGTTATTAAGTATTTATTAATTATTTTTAATTATGTATTAATTATTATTAATTGTTTATAAATAATTATTAATTATTTATTAATTATTTTTAATATTTATTAATTCTTATTAATTATTTACCAATTATTATTAATTATTTATTATTTATTTATTAATTATTATTAACTATTAATTAATTATTATTAATTATATATTAATTATTATTAATTATTTATTAATTATTATTAATTATTTATTAATTATTATTAATTAATTATTAATTATTATTAATTAATTATTAATTATTATTAATTATTTATAAATATTTATTAATTATTGTTAATTATTTCTTAATTATTATGAATTATTCATTAATTATTATTAATTATTTATTAATTATTTACTAATTAATATTAATTATTTATTAAGTAGCTATTATTATTTATTTATTAATTAAGTATTATTAATTATTATTAATTATTTATTTATTAATATTAATTAATTATTTATTAATTATTATTAATTATTATTTATTAATTGTTATTTATTAATTGTTATTAAGTATGTATTAATTATTTTTAATTATGTATTAATTATTATTAATTGTTTAAAAATAATTATTAATTATTTATTAATTATTATTAATTATTTATTAATTATTATTAATTATTTATTAAATATTTATTAATTATTATTAATTATTTATTATTAATTAATTGTTTGCTAATTATTATTTATTAATTATTTGTTAATTATTATGAATTATTCATTAATTATTATTAATTATTTATTAATTATTTACTAATTAATATTAATTATTTATTAAGTAGCTATTATTAATTATTTATCAATTAAGTATTATTAATTATTATTAATTATTTATTTATTAATATTAATTAATTATTTATTAATTATTATTAATTATTATTTATTAATTGTTATTTATTAATTGTTATTAAGTGTTTATTAATTATTTTTAATTATGTATTAATTATTATTAATTGTTTATAAATAATTATTAATTATTTATTAATTATTTTTAATATTTATTAATTATTATTAATTATTTACCAATTATTATTAATTATTTATTATTTATTTATTAATTATTATTAACTATTAATTAATTATTATTAATTATATATTAATTATTATTAATTATTTATTAATTATTATTAATTATTTATTAATTATTATTAATTAATTATTAATTATTTATTAATTATTATTAATTAATTATTTATTATTTATTATTAATTATTAATTAATTATTTTTATTTAATTATTGATTAATTATTATTCATTAATTATAATTAATTATTTATTAATTATTGTTAATTAGATATTAATTATTTATTCATTATTTTTAATTATTTATTAATTATTATTAATAATTTTTTAATTATTATTAATTATTTATTAATTATTTTTAATATTTATTTATTATTATTAATTATTTATTAATTATTATTACTTATTTATTAATTATTATTAATTATTTATTAAATATTATTTATTAATTATTATTAATTATTTGTTAATTATTATGAGTTAGTCATTAATTATTATTAATTATTTATTAATTATTATTAATTATTTATTAATTATTTACTAATTAATATTAATTATTTATTAAGTAGCTATTATTTATTATTTATTAATTAAGTATTATTAATTATTATTAATTATTTATTTATTATTATTAATTAATTATTTATTAATTATTATTAATTATTATTTATTAATTGTTATTTAGTAATTATTATTAAGTATTTATTAATTATTATTAATTATTTATTAATTATTATTAATTATTTAATAATTATTTACTAATTATTATTATTTATTTATTAAGTAATTATTATTAATTATTTATTAATTAGGTATTATTAATTATTTATTAATTATTATTAATTATTTATTATATATTATTATTAATTATTAATTATTTATTAATTATTATTAATTAATTATTTATTATTTATTATTAATTATTAATTAATTATTTTTAATTAATTATTGATTAATTATTATTCATTAATTATAATTAATTATTTATTAATTATTGTTAATTAGTTATTAATTATTTATTCATTATTTTTAATTATTTATTAGTTCTTATTAATAATTTATTAATTATTATTAATTATTTATTAATAATTTTTAATAGTTATTTATTATTATTAATTATTTATTAATTATTATTAATTATTTAATAATTATTTACTAATTATTATTATTTATTTATTAAGTAATTATTATTAATTATTTATTAATTAAGTATTATTAATTATTTATTAATTATTATTAATTATTATTAATTATTTATTATATATTATTATTAATTATTAATTATTTATTAATTATTATTAATTAATTATTTATTATTTATTATTAATTATTAATTAATTATTTTTAATTAATTATTGATTAATTATTATTCATTAATTATAATTAATTATTTATTAATTATTGTTAATTAGTTATTAATTATTTATTCACTATTTTTAATTATTTATTAATTCTTATTATTAATTTATTAATTATTATTAATTATTTATTAATTATTTTTAATATTTATTTATTATTATTAATTATTTATTGATTATTATTAATTATTTATTAATTATTATTAATTATTTATTAATTATTAATTATTATTAACTATTTATTAATTATTATTAATTATTTATTAATTATTATTAATTATTAATTAAATATTATTAATTTTTTATAATTATTATTAATTATTTGTTAATCATTATTAATTATTTATTAAGTAATTATTATTAATTATTTATTAATTAAGTATTATTAATTATTTATTAATTATTATTAATTCTTTATTAATTATTATTAAATATTTATTAATTATTATTAATTATTATTAATTATTTATAAATTATTATTAATTATTTATTAATTATTATTAATTATATTATTATTAATTATTACAAATTAGTATTTATTAATTGTTATTTATTTATTATTATTAAATATTTATTAATTATTATTAATTATTTATTAATTATTATTAATTTTGATTATTTGTTATTAATTATTTATTAATTATTATTAATTATTTATTAATTATTATTTATTATTTACTAATTATTTATTAATTATTATTAATTAATTATTATTAATTTATTAATTATTATTAATTAATATTATTAATTTATTAATTATTATTATAATTATTTATTAATTATTAAAAATTAATTTTTT
>OX352774.1:158625664-158633164 GCA_947095535.1 Poecilobothrus nobilitatus | reverse complement strand
TTATTATTATTATTGTTATTATTATTATTATTAATATTATTATTATCATCATTATTAATTGTTATTATTATTAATGTTAATTTTTATTATTATAATTATAATTATAAGTATTATTATTATTTTTATTATTATAATTATTTATAATTTTAATTATTATTATTTATAATTTTAATTATTATTATTATTAATTATTATTATTATTATTATTATTATTATTAACTATTAAATATTACTATTATTATTATTATTATAATTATTATTATTATTATTATTGTTATTATTATAATTTATTATTACTAAATATTATTATTATAATATTACTATTATTATTATTATTATTGTTACTATTATCATAATTATTATTATTACTATTATTACTATTATTATTATTATTAATTATTATTATTATTATTATTAATTTTTACATATTATTATTATTATTATGATTTTTATTAATATTATTGTTATTATTGTTTTTATTATAAATTATTATTATTAATTATTATTATTATTAATTATTATTATAATTATTATTTTTATTATTATTATAATTATTATTTTTAAATATTATTATTATATTTATTATTATTATTATAATTATTGTTATTATTATTATTAATAATTATTATTATTACTATTATTAATTATTAAATATTTTTTAATTTTATTATTATAATTATTATTATTATTATAATTATTTTTATTGTTTTTATTATTATTATTATTATTATTACTATTATAATTATTATTATTATAATTATTATTATTATATTATTATTATGATTATTATTATTTTTTTATATTATTATTATTATTATTTCTATTATTATTATTAATTATTATTATTATTAAGTATTAAGTATTAAATATTTTAATATTGTTATTATTACTATTATTATTATTATTATTAATTATTTTATTATTATTAATTATTAAAATTTATTATTATTATTATTAATTATTATTGTTATTACTATTATTATTATTATTATTTATTATTATTATTAATTATTAAATATTATTATTATTAATTAATATTATTATTTATATTATTATTATTACGATTTTTATTAATATTATTATTATTAATTTTTTTATTATAAATTAATATTATTATTATTATTTTTATTATTATTATTATTTTTAATTATTATTATTATTATTTTTATAATTATTATTATTTTTATTATTATTGATATTATTATTATCATTAATTATTATTATTATTACCATTATTAATTATTATATATTATTAAATACTATTATTATTATTATTATAATTATTATTATTTATAATTTTAATTATTATTGTTATTATTTTTTTTTTTATTATTATTATTTATATTATTTATAATTTTAATTATTATTATTTTATTATTATTAATATTATTTTATTATTATTATTATTATTATTATTATTAATTTTTATTATTATTATTATTATTATTAATTTTTATTTTTATTATTATTATTAATTATTAAATATTATTCTTATTATTAATTATTATTATTATTAATTATTAAATATTATTATTATTATTATAATTATCATTATTATTTTATTATTATTTATAATTATAATTATTATTTTTATTATTTATGAATTTAATTATTATTATTAATAATTTTTATTATAATTATTAATTATTAAATGTTATTATTTTTATAATTATTATTATTATTTTTATTATTATAGATTATTATTATTAATTATTATTATTATTATTTATAATTTTAATTATTATTATTATTAATTATTATTATTATTATTTATTATTAAATATTATTATTATTATTATTATTATAATTATTATTATTATATAATTATTTAATATATATAATTATATTATTTTAATTATTATTATTTATGATTTTAATTATTATGATTAATAATTATTATTATTGTTAATTATTAAATATTATTATAATTATTATAATTATTATTATTATTATTGGTATTATTATAAATTATTATTATTATTAATATTACTATTATTATTATTATTATTAATTATTATTATTATTATTTATTAAATATTATTATTGTTATTATTATTTTTATTATTATTATTATTATTTTTATTATTACTATTACTATTATTATTATTAATTATTATTATTATTATTAATTATTAAATATTTTATTATATTATTATTATTAATTATTATTATTATTTCTATTAATACTATTATTTTTATTATTATTATTAATTATTATTATTATTATTAATTATTAAATATTATTATTATTATAATTATTATTGTTATTATTATTATTGTTATTATTATAAATTATTATTATTAATTATTATTATTATTACTATTATTAATATTATTATTATTAATTATTATTATTATTATTACTATTATTATTATTATCAATTAATATAATTATTCTCATTAATTATTAAATATAATTTTTATTATTATATTTATTATTATTATAATTATTATTATTTTAATTATTATTACTATTATTATCATTATTATTATTATTATTATTATTATTATTATTATTATAATTTTTATTATTATTATTTTTAATGTTATTATTATAAATTATTATTATTAACTATTATTATTATTAATTATTATTATTATTATTATTTTTAAATATTATCATTATTATTATTTTTATTATTATTATATTTATTATTATTATTATTATTATAAATTATTATTATTAATTATTATTATTATTATTAATATTATTATTACTATTATTATTATTAATATTATTATAAATTTTATTATTAATTATTAAATATTATTATTAATTATTATTATTATAATTATTATTAACATTATTATAATTATTTTTATTATTACTATTTGGTTGGTTGGTTGGTGTGAGTGGCTGGCCACCGCCGCTCCTGGCAGTGACCCCAATTAGCGCGTTAGCACAGTTTTGCTACCACTTCCGTGACCACAAGGCTTATAATAGGGCTATATTAGTTTAATTTTAGATCCATTTCGTTGCGTTAAGAAACCTTACCATTTCTGCAGGTTGCTTAACTGCTAGATCACTAAGATCGTTGAATTGATGGCTACCCAGAATTGCTATTCTGGCCCTCTCCAGCGCTGGCCACTTACAGGTGAAGTGTTTAATGGATTCTTTCTCATTCTGTTCACCACAGCTGCGGCATGATGAATTGAATGGGATACCTATTCTGGCCGCATGTTCTCCAATTGGCCAGTGGCCCGTGAACACACCTATTGTTCTGGCTATGTTCCGTCGGTATAGCTTCAATAGATTTTCGGTTCTTTTTTTATCATACGATGGCCAGACTTTTCTTACCGTACAACGTGTGGCTAGTTCGTTCCACCTTCTATTTGCTAAGAACAAAAAGTGGAGGAAGATATCTCTCTTAAGGCTGTTTAGCGGGGGCTCTACCTGTTCCGCCAGTGAAGCGTTTAGGCTGGAACCCCTCCTTGCTAACTCATCAGCATGTTCATTTCCTGCGATGTTCCTATGTCCCGGAACCCACACTAATGTAACATTGAATTGATTACTTACATTTTTAAGCTCGTCAAAGCATTTTCTGACGAGCTTAGATGTTATTATTGCAGAGTTGAGAGCCGCAATTGCTGCTTGGCTGTCCGTAACTATTGCAATGCTTCCTCCCAGAGAAGAATTGTTCCCTAGTATTTGGCATGCTTTCAAGATTCCTAGCATTTCAGCTTGAAATACACTCGCTTTATCTGGCAGACGGAAAGCATGTTCTATTTTTAGTGATTCTGAATAGACACCCGCACCAACACCACTCTCCATCTTTGAACCATCAGTGAAGAGTGCGGTGTCAATTTCTCCCAAGGGGTTTTTCTGTTTCCATTCCCTTCTTGATGGAATCTTGACTTTAAAGTTCTTGGTAATTTCCAAACTTAGCATTACGTAGTCTGTGGAATCTGGCAGATCATGACATATCGAGCTTAGAATACTGCTGTGTCCATAGGGTGCACGCCAGTATCCATTCTCTCGTAGTCTGATTGCACTACAACAGGCTAGAGATTTAATATGAAGGTCAGCCGGGAGAAGGTATAGAAGTACATCCAGTGCATTACTTGGCGTTGACCTAAACGCAATCGTAATACTTACACATGCACTCCTCTGTACTCTACCAAGCTTGGTTCGAATATACTCCTTCTCCATCGCTGGCCACCAGACTAGTGACCGTAGGTAAGGATGGGGCGTACTATAGCTGTGTACATCCATAAAACCATTCTTGGCTTTAATCCCCATTTTTTACTTAACATTTTCCTACAAGAATACAGGGCTGCATAGGCCTTTTTGACTCTTTCTTCGTTATTAGCTTTCCATTTCAATTTGGATCAAGTACCACTCCTAGGTATTTAACATTCGAGGCTAGATTAAGATACACACCATCCAATTTTGGCTTAGTGAATTCCGGAATCTTGGTTCTGGTTGTAAATAGCATTAGTTCTGTTTTACTCGGATTGATACGTAGGCCACAACCATTAGCCCATCAACCAACCCTGGCTAAAGCTCTTTCCATAATTCCACTGATTATATCAAGATACTTCCCAAATACTAATACTGCTAGATCATCTGCGTATGCGATGGCTTTGATTCCCTCATCCCGAAGGTCTTTAAGAATTCTGTTCATTACTACCCACCCTGGGGTGTACCCCTGCTTACTCTTCTAGTAATCTTATGGTTGCCGAGTTCCGACTGAATCTCTCTTGATTGCAACATATTAATGATCCACTGTCTAAGGGCATTTTCTATCCCTAGATCTTCCAGTGAATCCTGTATAGCCGATACATGAATATTGTTGAAGGCACCTTCTATGTCTAGAAAGGTGGCCAACGTATATTCTTTGTATTGTATCGATTGCTCAACGCTCCGTACTAATTCACTTAGTGCCGTTCGGTTGGCTTGCCTTTACATTAAGCATGTTGATACTTACATAGTGGAGTACTCTCTAGTACTCTTCGAAGTTCTAACTCTAGTGTTCTTGGGAGACGTTTCAGTAAAAAGGATGATAGACTTATCGGTCTAAAGTCCTTAGCGGTTTAATGACCTCTTTTTCCAACCTTTGGTATAAAGACCACCTTCACCCGCCTCCATAGCAGAGGAATATGGCCTAGCAAGAGGCTACTTTTGAATAGTTTCTTGATTAAGGGAACCACAAGTTCCGTAATTTCTTGAAGCATTTTTGGAAAAATACCATCCAAACCTGCAGCTTTGTATGGAGAAAAATTATCAATTGCAACCTTTCGCTCAGGCAACCTTTCGCTCTGTTATAACTGACCCATTCATCAGGGCCTCTTCGGACCTTTGTGTCAACCGCTTGGTTGATATGAGCGTCCTTTGTGCAATGAGCGTCCCTGGAAAATGAGTACGCACTAAAAGATCCAGCGTTTCAGCGGTTGAGTCAGTCCATGTTCCTTCCACCGTTCTAAGGAAGGATGGATTGGAATGTTCTTTGGATAAGACTCTACTAAGTCTAGCTGAGTCCCTAGTTTTCTCTATGGATTCGCAATAATCTTTCCATGACCGTGTCTTGGCCAATCGGATTTCTCTCTTATATTTCCTAAGTTGGTCCTTGTAGAGTTGCCAATTATTCTGTTTATAGCAGATGTTATAGGCATCTCTAGTCTCCTTCTTTAGGTTAGTTAAATCCTCGTTCCACCAAACCGGGAAGGTTTTTTTGCTACGTTTGACAGGACATGACACCTTAAATGAGACCACCATGGCCTTTGTAAACATGTCAGTCCTCTTTTCTAACTCATTCTTATTCACAATATCTGAGTTAGCTACTACCAAAAGTTGCTATTTTTCTGAACTTTGCCCAGTTAGTAGCTCTAGGATTTCTGTAGGGGTGGGGATTTTCAGGCTTATGATTGACATTGAAGAGTATCCAGCTGTGATCCGAAAAAGATCTCTTCTCCGATACTCTCCATTTTTCTATTTTTAGGGCTTCATCGGTACCTATACATGTAATATCTATCACATCCGCCCAGCCTGAAAAACTATCCGAGCTTGGGAATGTGAATGTGCGGGTACTTCCCCTGTTGCATATATTAAGGTTAGCGTTTAGAATAAAATCGAACAATGACTCACCTCGTTCATCTGTTTCAGAGCTTCCCCGTATGGTATGCCGAGCGTTAGCATCGCAGCCCACAATCAGCTTGCCACCTGTGGCACTTACCAACTGCTGAAAGCGGGGGGGTGGAGCGACTTCATCATGTGGCATGTACACAGAACTTATGTACATGCTCACATCGTTTTTCATCTCCAGTTTGACAACTGTCAAATCTTCGTAACTGAAATTAGAACAGAGATGTTCATTGATGCGTTTTTTTACCAGAATACAAGTTCTTGGCTTACCTTTTTCTAAACCTACATTCTTGTAGAATAGATTGTAGTTACCGTTGTTTAACCCCCTGATCCTGGAGGCGTTAACCCATGGCTCCTGAATGAGGGCTATGTCGAGGTCCTCCTCGCCAAGAAGGACCCGCAGATTATCCGAGGCACACTTTGAGTGCTTTAGATTAATCTGCACCACCCGCATCGTTTTTCCACTGGCTGCTTCTGCTGCAGACTCTTTGTCGACTGACATTTCTTCTAGCAGCGCATTCACCTCGTCAAGGTAGTCTACGTCTGGACTACCTGACTTAAATATTTTCAGTTTGGTATGACATATACCAAACCTTAGCTTGTTCCCCAGCTGCTCCAGGTTTTCGAGACTCTCTTCGCTAATAAGAAGGAGAAACGATATACTGTTCTTCAACAGTTCTGCGGAAGATTTCTCCTTCACTATCACCGACCAACTCCCCATTGGAAACGTCGGGTTATGGATTCGGAGGCACTGGAGAAGCTTTTCTCCGCTTATCTCCATCCTAGGCAACCAGATGCGGGCTCTGGGTCGTCTTGGGATTTCGCTAGCTGGGATTAGGCCAATTTTGGCTTCCTCCCAAGTATCGCCTAGCTTAGCGATGCTGCTGCTAAGGAAATCCAAAGAGAACTGATCCTCGCATTCGATTACCCTGTAGCCCCTGACTACTTCGGATGAATCAAAGCACGGAAGAGTGCCTCCAGCCCCTCCTAGAATGTGCTCATTCACCATTTTGGACAACCTCACCTCAAGTTTAACCCACAGATCGCTTGATACTTAACGATCTGCGGCTTTTTCGTTGACAACTGCAACACATAAACTATCTTTTACAATGTCATTGTAATTTTTATGTGCTGCAGCTTTCGAACTACTGTGGAGAGTCGTTCTAGGCACCTTAGTTCTCTCTGAACCCGGACTGGGGACATCTTTCGACCTATTTCTTTTCGAGGACGAGTCTTTACCTGAGTTGTGCGACTCATACGCTCGCACAACTTCGCTGTGTCGCTTTTTGTCCTTTAGATCCCTTTCGTGAACAACACCTTTGACTTCATTCTGGGCTATCTTGCCCAATATGAATTTAGCCTTCTGGTATTGTTTCCTGAAAGCGGATCCGAGGCCTCTATTTATTTTGCTCGTTGAA